>LYUA01001688.1:379668-394610 GCA_002093875.1 Calopteryx splendens | reverse complement strand
ATATATATATATATATATATATATATATATGTGTGTGTGTGTGTGTGTGAGTGTAAATATATATTTATAAAGAAACATACTGTAAAACTAAATAATAACTTATTTCCACCATCTAATCTATTTCCTTAAATAATATATTCAAATGTTTCCACCGTAACTAAATAAATAGAATATTTTACTAGTGCATTTTTATTTCTCAATTTTACTAGCAATATCGGATGCATAATAAAAAACCGACCTTAGTGAGATTTCTAGCTCAAAACTACATCGCTGAAGCCACTGTTGACACATAAGTACATTAAGAGAAAAAGTGATTAACAACATTTAAATTTAGTTGTTTCAGGGGTTACTTTGTGGAAAAGATTCATAATGAATAGTGAACACTTTGTGATGACGTTGTATCGTTGAAGCCTGGTCGTAGTATATAAATTGCATGAGGAAAAACAAAGTGTTCACTATTCATTATGAACATTTAAAGATTATGAATTCTTCTCGGGATTTCCTTCATCAATATCATACGCGGGGAAAGCACCAGATCCTTCAACATGTAAAAACTAATAATTTGAACTTCGCATTTGGTACATCGTTGTACAATACCTGTTCATTATAGTGAGCTCATGGGGAGCTCATGAGCTGCGATATCCTTTGCATGATAGATACACCTCAGTAGTAATTGCTTTATGATCTACTTTAGTAGACATCCACCTTCGAGTCTCCGGAAATCTTCGGCTTTTGTTACCGTCAACATAGCCCGAGACTCAGGAGGGGAGCCCCGTCAGGGCAGCCAAGTCCGTCACCGGGATTGGTTACAAGCTTTTTTACGGGCTGAATTTATCAATCATAGATTTTGGACAGATTCTTGCTATTGTATATTGATGGTGCATATTAATTTAAATCGTTATATTGAGTTATTTTATTACAGGTCCATTAGAGTACAACACACTTACTTTATCTTCCATGAGATATGATAAATCTTTTATGACGAATCCTTGTCTTGCGGGGAAGAAAACTCTGGTCCTCAACAATAGTCAACACTGAACGACAAAGGCAAGTTTCACGGGGTTAATCAGTAGAAGACCGAGATATGAGCTGCGATGTCCTATGCTTGCTAGATACACCTCAGTAGTAATTTTTTATGATCTACTTTAGTAGACATCCATCTTCGAGTCTCCGGAAAGCATCGGCTTTTGTTACCGCCAACATAGCCCGAGACTCTGGTGGGGAGCCCCATCAGGGTAGCCAAGTCCGTCACCACCTGATAGGTGGACACTGTAACGTCGGGCCATGCTCACGGGGCAGACGAAAGGCACCTCGGGAAGATGGCCATCTGCAGGCCGTCCGAAAGTACATCCAACAGGCCGGGGGGCACTAGATACTCTCTATCACTGATTCTTTCACACCACCTAATAAAAGCGCATAAATTTCGTCGCCCAAATCCTTTTGGGAACAAATGAAATTGAATAAGGTATAATATTATTTAGTAACAAGGATTTATATTTTTAAAACCTTACTCAGGGGGCGGGTTTGCGTATCTTCTCGACCAAGGTGCCAGAGTACATGGCAACATTCCGTAGAAAATATCACTCTGGACCTATTGTATCTCCGATAATTTTCGATATATTTATCTTGAATCTCACTGTCCATGAGACCGGAAGAGATTCTTAATGCATTTGCCAGCGTCACACGCAGTAACAATCGCACAGTCGTAACAATTTCGATGAAAACTCTGGGAGCAATCTACTGATTTCCATTTAGTAACTTTGAGATGGAATAGGTGCCGATTCGAGCGTTGTTTTTCACTGAAAATGATGAAGCTAGAGGCACAATCGATTAGGTGCGGAAGTTAGGCAGTTTTCGGAATCCATAATTGGAAATCCTATAATCGTCAAAACCGAAAATTTACTTTTTTCTTTAAAAACTACTCTCCGAATCCGAATAGGTAATCCGAAATCAGAAGTAATTGGACTTTCCAATCCGAATATTAAACAAGATATAAAAAAACAAGGTCAACCGCAAATACTCAAGACCTAGGAAGTGGAAACCAACCTCGGAGGGAATATAACCAGCTACCGCTGGATTGGCAGACGAGGAAAAAGAGCCCAAGACGCCTCCCTCCTGCCCCACCCTCGGTCACTCATTTACTCCAGGGAAAGGGATGTGTACTCCGTCTTCCGGAGGAGACGTCCAAAACCTTTTTTTGGACGTCTCCTCCGGAGACGGGAAGTACCCATGATATTTTCCCTAGGTAGCTAATATTCTTGACTGGGGCATGTCTACCCAACATTACGTCAAAATTCCCAAGGAGATACGAAAATGTACCCCACTCCAACTCCAATCATCCCCAACCCTAAATAATTTACACCCCCGGACGAGGTTCGACAAGCCCTTGTGTGGATGGGATGTTTTCGGGACTCATCGCCCCCGGACTCCCTTTCCTCAAAAACGCTTCATTCTTGCAAAGGGAATCCTCTTCTTCTCCACCACTCAATCCCCATCTGTTTGGCAATTAATTTAAAAGTGAGGAAACGTCCGTCGTCGATCGGTGGAGTATGCGGAGCCAGTTCATTAGCGACGGAATTTTATTTCCACCTTCTTCTCCTTCCACCTTTTCCACACTCCACCTTCCTCCTCCGTGAAATTGCCTCCATCCCCCCACTCCAACTCCAATGCTCCCCAAACCTCAAAAATTTTCACCCACGGACGAGGATCGACAAGCCCTTGGGTGGATGGGATGTTTTCAGGGCTCATCGCCCCCGAACTCCCTTCTTCATTCCCGCAAAGGGAATCCTCCTTTTCGGCGGGGAGACGGGCGGAGGGGAAGCTGTCCAGACGGGGAACGGGAGAGGGATCAGAGACGTCACCCTCTGGGAGGGATTCAATATTTGCGATCCTCTAGGGCTAGATTAGAACCAATGCTAATCATCAGGCAACGGGAAGTACCCATGATATTTTCCCTAGGTAGCTACTATTCTTGACTGCGGCATGTCTACCCCACATTACCTCAAAATTACCAAGGAGATGCGGATATGGGAGATAAGTAACCTATTTAGATATTTAGTGATACTATCATGCAGGAGAATCACATAGTAATTGTTTATTTTTGAGTAGTTTGAATTGACACATGAGAGGCATCTTACTGTTGTGACCTCCAATTCCACGGATAAAAAGGATATGTTTATTCAGTTCTCGGGGAGTCAATTTTTTACCTACTCATTGCGGCCGCACGAACTAATGCAGTTCAAGGTTAGAGTTTTTATCCCCTATGAGTACGCATTAAATCTACACCTATGATTTGTATGTACCCAGTATATTAATTCGAACGAGTCAATTCTTTTTCAGTTTCACTTTTCTTTAAATTCCTACAGTCATTGTGATTCAAGTGGTTTCAGTCCCAAACTTTTATTTATTTCGATTAATCATGTGACACATTTTGTTCGTTATAAACGTGTAGTGATTGTTTTCTGTTCTTTTATCGCAGGGTTCAAAATTCTCGACGCGTACTGAAGGTGAAATCTCACTAAGTTTGCATTTTTCATTCAAATATTTCCACAATATTTGTACGGTGATATCAATTTTCTTTAATTCATTTCCAAAAATGCCCCGAAAGTGTTTTTCTCAAGCTATTTCTGTTGCCAGTGTGATTTCAAAGTATTTTAATTGATCCGTAGTGCTGTGATACATCCATTTCCAGCCCAAAGGCGTAAGGGTAACTTCCAATTAGATGTGCATTACGTCGTATTTTTTCACCTTAAGAGTAAAATTCCCCTCCTGGCACCAAAACTAAAATTAATGAGATCGCTAGAAAGAGCCTCACAGCTCGGCTGGTCTGCAATGCTGCAGGTAATTACAGAAGATACCATTATCCAGATGTCGGTACCAAGTTTAATGCTCTTCCGTTTCTGTACATTAAAAATTCAAAATGGTTTGCGCAATTAAAAAAATAATAGGCATAAACATATGATTTGAAACAAAAGCATCTGATTATTCCTTATTAAATATATTTTTCACTACCCGGGTTTCGACGCTAAACTTCATCACCAGGTTTAATACTTAACAGAAAAAGGTATTGACACCTAGTATTACTGTTCCTTGCACAATGTATCGATTCCTAGGATTATTAATCAGGTTCTAGTACTGAGGTACCAAAACTTGCTGCATTGTCCTAGTCACTCCCTGCTAGTAATACTCTTGAGAAGGCTATAACTTGTAGGAATTTTATAATATTTTTTCCACTTAATTTCAATTTACATTTTCATAATGAACTCGTAGTTCAGTATGTTCTGATTTTTTAAATATTACCACACATTTCTCAAAATTAAAATCTGCCATTTAAATAACAACAAACCATCTGAAAAAGATCATGTCTTACCAACATTCTCGCATCATACCATTCTCATGCAAGCTCCGCTTTCCACTCCTATTACTGACTTTTCCATTTCCCTTTAATATTCGAAATGTTTCATAAGATAGAAATAAAATACCCCCCTAATGAAATAGAAACCTGTCTCATCTACCTAATCGAAGACCTCCTAATGCAGTACAGGAAAGTAAAGCAGCAATAAAACAGGTTTTAGACATTTCCATAAAAGGGGACCTAACAACATGGACCAAATTCGATTTTGTGGGTATAACGATCGCCAATACACCAATAAACTCAACCGACCACTCTAGATAAAATGAGCCACCATAAAAGCTTTACTTCGAAAAAAGATATCCAATAAAACAGGCAACATCATTTTATAAAAAGGCTCCTACGGTGAAATCGTTTATACGTGTTAATGGCAGAATTGGTATCCTATTTCTGCGGATCTATCTGAGCGGAATATACAGATTGGGACAAAAACAACCTGATAAAGCTATCTTATTTGGCTTGCTAAAACGTTTCCCACTCCACAACACCGATCAAAATACCAATTTTAAATATATTCCTAAAATTTCATTATTTGAGAAGGAAGGAATAAAATTGGACATCGGAGAGCGATTTAAAATCTTAAGGTGTTATATTGACACTCGCCGCATTTTGATCAATGAGTAGTTTTTATACTATCACTTTCTCCTTTCCATTATAATTCACAATGCGTCAACGGGAAACATTCTCATTCCTCTATCGCCCTTCTAACGTACGAGCACACTTAAATCTATCACCTCAGTCAATCCCTACTTGCCCACATCTTAACCACCCCCCCATAAAAATACGCATACTTCACGTCCAACCAATTCACACCAGACGACGGAATTCGACAAAAGCCATCATATTGCGCGCTTTAGGGTTTCATTGGCCATAAAAATAAGGTTATAATAAATCCTTATTCTTTTGTTATTATTTCAGGCCCCTCATACGTATCGGCACCTGAACCTCGAAAATTATTATCTTTCAGATGAGAATATGCGAATGACGATGGTCGCATCCGCCATTCCAACATACTTCCCCCTACTTTTGGACGACAGTGAGACTGCAATCAATTCAAGAACTGCACTACACGCCCTATACGGCGTGTGAAAATCACGCATAAGAATAGAGGGCAGTTCCTTTCCCATTGCTACCTGTGGTTACCTAGGAAGATCCGGAACCAGAAAAAATACAAATGATGTGTGATAAGTATTGATGGCCCCAAGATGCTTCAGGAATTTCCAGAGACCCTATCCCCTGAATTACCACGCCCCGAAAATACGAAACGCGTATATCTTGCATTCAATGATTCACGTATGAATATACTCGAATTGGGGAATTGAAAAAATAATTGACTATGAGAGTCTACCCACCACAAAAAGGTGCAACCTTCCGTGCATAATGGAACTTCCATTTTTGTGGTGGGTTTTTTCCTTTGTATACGGAAGTGTCGTTTTCATTTGTGGATTTTCTTGAAATGAAAACCATAATGCAGTTTAGCACCACTATCAGTGCTGACTGGTGAAACTTAAAGGAAGCCGACTCCTAGCAATTGCGATATCTGAGATTTATCTTGGTAATAAGTAATGATAAGCGCAATCAACTACATTGCTCTATTCTTGCACTCAGTGGTAATAAGTCTCTATAGTTAAGGAAGTCAGTAGCCATGTCATACGTCTTGGGGTCAATTCTGCTACAAATAGAAGTTTTAATACTGTCCCATTCTGATTTACGTTCAGACTGAAATGAGAAATATTCTCCTTTAAAGTGCCTAAGTTTCTTTTGGGAGATCGATGGGAATAAACTA
The DNA here is from genome assembly GCA_002093875.1 of Calopteryx splendens. Taxonomy (NCBI): domain Eukaryota; kingdom Metazoa; phylum Arthropoda; class Insecta; order Odonata; family Calopterygidae; genus Calopteryx; species Calopteryx splendens. Next base: position 388,413 of record LYUA01001688.1, on the reverse strand, counting down.
AAATGAAAGAAAAATAAGTCAAGAGGCAAAATTCTCAAGGATCCCAGTCCAAGAGGAGCAGCAATTAGAAAAACTGAAGTTTTTCACTTTGAGTCTGACTCGACCAATCTTGAAGATTACTTACTCACCTTCTTCATAGATTATTACGTATAATTTGGCACTCTTGGAATGATGCAGACATTTTTTTACACCACCATACTGCCAAGAGGCGTGGAAAAGTAATATAGTTTTAAAAATATTTATAAATATCGATTTAGGTGATAAAAATTGATGTCAGGATTTACTGACTGCGGAATAAACTTATAAACGGTTATGGTGGAATCGGGCAGATTAAATAATCTACTTTGACTATAGAAATCAATTTCCAAATAGTTTTCACGGTATCAAACGCGAGATGATGGAATTATGTCTCAAAGCTGAAAAAGATTTTTCTAACCCTTGATGTAAAGTTGCGGACAGACATTTATAAGGTTATCAAAAGTTTTCTATTGACGATCTTCTCCAATACAAATTCTATTCATTATAAAATTAATGTAGTCTTGTACAATTGGATAAACGCGGGAATGCAACAAAAATAGCTCCTATAGTGCTGTTTGACAAATAATTATTGCAACAATCATTTAAATACGTATGCATGGTTATAGTGAATAAGATATGTCTTCGTAGAAAACATGTATTGATATTGATATAACTCCAAATGGTAGCGAAAGTTGTTATAATTGTTTTGTAGTTATTGTTCTCGTTTTAATAAAAAAGAATCTTCGAATTTTCGGCATACATAGGCACATGAAAAATCATTATGTACTTAATTTTAATTGGTTGTTTATAATACTTAATATAATGCTTGTGTCAGGGAATGATGTGATTGGGAAAAAAGATCCCTAATAATAATAATAATTATAACTTTCTTATTGGAAATAGACCTGAATAGATATAGTGTCTAAATAGTCACACATTTTGCCGCAAGATTCTCTATAGGTGTGATGGTATATATCTCTTTTAAATTTCAAATAAGGAATTCCTTATCAATTTAATATATATAGAGTTGCAATTAATTATTTTAGCATATAACACCTGATTTTTGTATTTGCAAAGAACATGAAGTGCGTGCTCTTGCCTCGAGAGTCTCCCATCTTATGTGCCATCGATCCATAGTGCCACGTTCTCTGTTCGTTTATAGTTTGATACAAAGCTGGTGAATTTTCTCTGAGCTCTTTAAAGATGTTAATTCGATTTTTTTGTGTCCGGACCCTAATGATCCAGGTGTGTGCCAAATGAAGTTTGAATGACCATCCTAACTTTTTCATCACAATGCTTGCATGATGCTCATTGGAATTTTATCAGTTTATTTTTAATTAAAGCCAATGGGAAAGGCGCAGATGTTACGGGTGAAAAGATAATGAGGACCGTAAAGTTTTTTTATGGAATCATATTCATTTAAGCTTCTATGAAGATTTCTCCGAGACTATCTTTAATCTCACTTGATCAGTTCTCTTGACTTGATCTCCTCATTTGCATATTTTATTTCTGGACTTCCTTTTTACCGTAAGGATGCCTATATTGCAGTGTGACTTCATCTCCTACTGAACCGATTTCCATTACACTGTCTCGAGCTTTGTGTTGAATTGATTTCTCGATTTCTACTCATTATTTATTTATCTCTCTCACCCTGGGGAAAGGAAAGGTCGTGTTCATCTACAGTAAATCAAAAGACTTAAAATGCATTTCATCCATGTGACCATTCCCTTATGGGCCAACGCACTAATAAAAAATGACTATTATTTTGGCCAATCATAATGGCAATTACTTTCGCGTTGCTGTGGCCCAAATTCTCTCTTCAAATGAATATGAGATCAATAGAAATATCGACCTCCACTCTGTACACACATAAATGGGCATTTATTTGTTTTATTTGACAATTGTGGGATTAAATGTATCGAGGAGTGTATTCCACATTCCTTTCGGCGTACCTCGAACGGGGATAGAATTCTCCTTTTCTCACGCTGCACAAATTCTTCGTTATTGTAGCACCTTGCATAGAATATCTTTCTCCACAGCTGGCACACGCAATAAGCCTATCATCCTACGGGGATGCTGGGTTCATTGTGGACTACAAATGAGATTTTTAGACAGGCCTTGAGTGAGATTGTAACCGTATCGATCCTTACTATATAATTATAAGAAAGCAATAGTGTTATAACTGAAAGTTCCAGAACTCTGGTCGGGATTTATCAAAAATGAGTTTCTACTTTCACCCTTTATTTCCGAGTGTAAAAAAATAATGTCTAATTATAGCTGTGTCGAATCAAATTCAATGTTATGCTTTGATTTAATAATATCGTTAAGAGTTTTTTTTAGTATTTGGGGATAATGCACGACAGATAAGAGCTATTTGGAGTGAGAAGGATATTTGAAGAAACACCATTCAGAAGCCTGAATTCTATCGTAGTTAAGAAAGTGCAATTGCAAAAGCCTCGAGGATTTTTTAATATCGCATTGGTCCAAACTGACAATTGATAATACTACACAAAGCAATTTGAATAAAAATTTTCCTGCGACGTATGCTCAACAAGAAATTTACCGATGGACTTAAGCAAGAACGTAAGAATACTATTTCCAGAAAAAATTGTCTGAAAAATAGGAAAACTTCTCAAAGAGTTCTTTAAACTTGAATATGAAAAACTATCATTAAAAATTATTTAATGAATGTAAGGTAAAATATAGAATGTCCTAGATGAGTACCAATTAAAGTTCGCAAAAGGCAGTCACAATACATTTGACATTTTCGCACTAAAGCTTATTATAGAGAATATAATGACAAATACCATAGAACTATAATCACAGTCGTGAAAGTAGCTCAACATATTGCATCGGAAGCCGTATTAGGAGGATATTGAATGAGATTGTAGTACTTATAAAAAAATTAAGAAATTTATATCCTTGCACAATACCTACAAGAACATTCCTTTGAGAGTCTATTAGTGTCAACACCCGATTGTAATGCTTTCAACTGTTATGGTCTGATTCAATCATTCTCTTTGCTCATATTTAATTTCTCCACAAGTGGCAGCGGAGATCGTTTCGTAACCCTAAGATAGTATGCGAAAAAATTCACAGTACCAACATTATTCCCCTGAACCGGGACTCGAACCCATATCCTTCGATTTCTGGCCGAGTGCTTTAGCTTTGGCTTCCGGCCGCACAGTTAATTTTTGAGAGCTTTAAACGGAACTATATTTTCTTACTCAGAACTCTCCGGGTTCGAGTCTCGGTTCTGGCGAATGATTTTTGCATTGTAAATGTTTTCGCATATCTATGCGGAGCAGCGGGTGACTCCACTTAAGTTACTGTTAGTTTAAATGAGATGGTATTCATGAAAATAGATGGCATTAAGATTTCAAATGAAATACATGCCTTAAGGTTCAATTTCTTCACCGTTCATGCGCGCATGCTCCCATTTGTGAGATGATGACCTTTCGAGCACGATAACTTGAAAGGGTACTAAAATGTAAAAAAAAAAGACATTTTCTATTTAAAACACCATTAATAATGTGAAGTTGGAATTTCTGAAGAAAAATAGAATCAAAGGAAGAAAACATTTCTCACGATAATTCCACCATGCTACGGGCACTTCATGGTCAAATTATCAACATCAATGAAAAATGTTGTGCAAGAATTCTTGCAGCTTGCGCTTCACATATTTTTTTTGACGATTAATCGATACATCATATTCTTATTCCTTTGACTTTTTCAATTGACTTCTTTATCCTTAAAGTAAAAGACAACATCCATCCTTGCAATATCTTATTCTGTGATTTGTGTCAGAATACAAGGCCCTCAAGTTCGTCCACAAGGTTGAGGACGGCGGTTCAACTGCAGATACAAAGTTAACAGTTAAGTAACAAGCTTCATAGACAAGAAAGAATTGGCTATAAACTATTGAGGGCGTAGAATGAAGTCAGATCCGGGATTAAATAAGCGATATTCCAACGAAATCCTACGGTTTCCGTGACTTGGCGAGTGGCTGTCGCCATACAGTATTCCACTAAATTACGGTCCGGCCCTCCTTCACGTGAGTAAAGGTGGAGATTAAAGGGTCAGAAACCAGGACAATCATTTCAGTGAGGTGCGGTAAAACTTATTAAAACAGTAGCAGCTATGCAATATGAGGAACAATGGGACACTAGAGCATTATTATCCCCAGAAGCACCAACTCGGAAATTTTTCACACTTAGGTATATTTATAAGGGAGATTTTAATTAAAACTTACATGAAGACAACACTCCACGAGGTGAGAACGTTTCAATTGAAATAATCGAAAGCAACACCAATGGCGTCCTTCACTTGAACCCACTTGATTCAAGAATTACGGCTACGCGCGCAAGGGTATCGCAACTTCAATATGCGATCAGGTTAACGTGTTTCCTCGCGTCCCGTGATCGGTCATTCTTCGAGCACTATTGCGGGCGGAGCGAGTGGCGCTTCACGTGCCGGAGTGGGTGAGGCACATGATTGAACCCTCTCGGTTCCCAGCATAGAGCACATTATACGCGATCTATGACCAGAGCCGTTCAACGCCGAGTGCGATAATATTAAACCCCGACAGCGGAGAGGATGAGCTGCGATTGGCCGAGGAAGGGCAATAAGCTTCTTCCTTGGAAAAGAGCAACCTCTGTTAAAAAATAAATCCATGACAAAAAAGAAAGCTACTGGAGCAAGAGCTATACTATGTGAGATGCATTACTATCTTTTATCCAGTCCAATGGAAAACACGCACTAGAAGGAAACTCCTTAATTCAACAAATATTCATAAGTTGATGTCGAAGGAAAACTAAATGGAAATATAGAATATGCGTAATTACGCAGGAGATGCTATATTTGTAATATACACAAAGCATTTGGGGTCCCAAGAAGAAGTTTCTAATCAGAAAACTGGTCAAATTCAAAGAATATACTTCACATTTCTTATAAAATGTTATAAGAAGTGCGGCGGGATTCTATAAATTAGAATGGTAGGTCTTTCACTCACAGTGGCAGCAAATGAGACTCATTATTACGCGTTAATGAAGACACAGGGCTTTCACATTAAGTATTTGCAAGGAGAAAATTACTACCGATCCACACTACTTTCGAATTGAACCACCTGAAAAAATAACTAAAATAAACTCGTGGACTAAACTGCGAGGAATGTACGAGAATGCACTTCCTCCTTCGTAAATCTCGTGACCAGATCATAGTAATAAACCCGAAGGCCAAATCGGTACGTGACGGTAGAGCTCACGCAAGACTAAGCTCAACGGCGTGTGAAATTCACACGTCAGGGTACGGGGGCCAGTTCCTTTCCCTGTGCCACCTTGTGCGTTGAGTTTCCCAGGATATCCTGGTACCCGAAAAACCACCGCACAGCTTTGGTGAAGCTGAGAGTTCCAAGATACATAACCAGGAATCGAACAAGGCCCTCTGAGTAGTAGCTCAGTGCACTACCCGCAGAACTACCGCGCCTCCTCGTGACCTTGAATACTTAGATTCAGTTTATCTAAATATAAGTTAGCTAATAAACGTTTATGTTTCCTATATGTCATAAAATAAGAATTAAACTTTCACAAAATCAGTGATTAATTGATATCTGGCACCGTTCACTGGATACTTTGCGAACAACCGTGCATAAAAAAATCTGAGAGAGAGAATACGAATATTATCTATTGCCGTTCATTTTACGAGCACTCCGTAATTGGCTCCTATCCGATTAAATCGAAGGATGCCGTTCTAACAGTCCCTGTCACATTTCCTCATTGAGATTCATAGACTGTGACGTTGATGGAGATAAATAATTTCCGGAATAAATTAAATGTAAGGCTTTAAATGAAGTAGTATTAGATGAATGATGGTATCGTTTCGTTGCAAAAAATGCAAGAATTGAAGGCTTGCGTACTGTAAATTACGTGGGCGAAGCGATGAAGCAAGGATACATACGTCTATAGTCTTCCCTATAAAAGTGTGTTTTTTGTTTGTAGTTGATATAAATCACCTGTTCAATTATTTATTTTATTTCAAATCTTAAAAGTTGATTGATTAAATCTACCTTACACAATTAAGTTTGAAGACCGTGATACGAAAAGAAACATTCAGTTCCATGAATAATTCTCTTCTTGACATTCCCTCACCTATACAATTTTAAATGAAATTGTAAAGAAAATGCGAATTCGTTCATTTTACGAATTTTCATAAATAATGGCACAATATTACATTGTTGATTTTAGGGAGTGAGGAGTAAGTAGTTGATTTAATTTGAAATCACATGTTCACATATTAACTGATTATTTTATCAGCATCATTTCACCTTTGAAAGCCTCGAGAAGTCTCTTTAATGCAATAATACGTCATCGTTAACTTTAAATAATTAATGTTAATTGGAATTATGAATTCTTGAAGCGAAACATCAGTTAATTTGCTTTTCCGATTAAATCTGAAATATTTAGTTTGAGAGTAAAATGTATGTTTGATCATAAGGATAAAATATGTCTCTGCTTAAAATATAACACCAATGTTGACAGATTATGAAATAAGATAATGAAAGAGCTTAAAATGATAACACAGTAAAATGGCAATTACTTTAAAATTCACGAGATCTATAGGCTCAATATTCCTCAAGGCTACCTCACTGTGAAAGCCTTATAAAAGTAAAATAAATTGAAAAATCGTAACAAAGAATCATTGACGCATCCAATGTCATGTTATATATGACTATGTCTCCCAAGTTCTCTTATAAAGGTTCTACAACTACCCCTCTGCCTACTTTGAAATCCATATTGACCAATGATTTCGATTAACTGATTCCATCTTTTATAGTTTTTTGGCCATTTAACCTTCCCAACCAATAAACTTCACAAACTATGGAGAGTAATGAAATAGCAGTTTGTACTTCTAGAACTAGGAGTCATTCCTACGGTGCATAAATCACTTTCATGCTCTTAAATTAGTTAAGTACAAATCCCAATGACATTATACAAAAATATTGGAGTTTTCAAAATTCTTTTAGGTGCCATTCAGTTTCTAACATTTATTTGTATTCAAGTAACATTAAGCAGTAAAAAAGAGATGATAAATTGGGTACAATACATACATTTTCACATACGGTAACTATTGCACCTTAGTTCAGATGGAAGTAGAGTAATATTCTATTCATTTTACGTGACGCAATACCGCAAGTCGGATTAAAAATGTTGTGGTAATTCATGATGATGGAAATTATAATCATGAAAGATTATTCGAAATTTTTCCAATAAGTAATGTATTTCCAACGATCCTTAGAAGTACAAGCGAGTAAACTCTTGAAATAAATGCTAGCTATATCCATGTTGTCATTGAGGCATTATTTCTTGGGATGTTACTTTGCGGAAGCGATTCATAATAAATTGAGAAATTCCATTTCCCTTCCTTAAAATATTTTCACACTATATGTGCTCCTAGATCAAAAAAACAAATGAGAAATGATGACATTGTGAAATAAAACATAGGTTAGTTAATAATAGAATTTAAACGGAACAACAAAATGTACCATATTTCACAGCCTGTGTTATTCCAGCAAAACATGGGAAAATTAAATATTATTTTGGAGATACTTGCAATATAATCCTAAGCAGCGTTCACTGTCATAGTTAACATATCGATCATAGATTTAGTTTTGAACGATCACTTACAAATATTACACGTCATCGCAAACGTCTAGTGCACTGCCTTCTCACCTGAACTGTGTTTGGCCAACATTTCTGCCATCTTCAAGACTTCCTGCGGACTATCCCCTTTCATGCCATCCAAAATGCTTTTTCTTTTTATCTTCCCTCCGCTTATTCGATATTCTCCCTTTCCATCACGGCTCTCAGCATCCCACTGCTTCTCAATATCTTCTTTGCCCATTTTATTTCCCAGTTCCACCCACAATATCCCCTCTCCCGTTCACCATTGGTAACATTTCATCGTTTATCTTTTAGACTTTTCTCCGTCATCCTCCGTACCTACATTAGAAAAGCCTCAAATATGCATTTTCTAATGCTAAAATTTTATTTGGTATGTTTCTGAACCATAAAACACTACGGTTAATAATAAATAATGCAATATAAATTATCTTCCTTATGCCTTTACTTAGATGATACTTGAATCAATGTCCTCAACTTCGTGAAATTTCATTTTCCTACAAACAATTCTTCGCTTAGTCTCCTTATTAAAACGGTCATATTCCTCCACAAATGGCTTCAATTCCTAAACCGTTTAACCTGTTCTAAGTAAAAACCTGCCACCTTAAATTTACACTTAATTAACCTTCCTTCCATATGGTATGTCAAATGTAAAATGTGTCAAAAGTATTTTTTTTTCATTTCCCAACCAAGCATAAAGACGTTTTAAATCCCTTCCCCGCATTTTTTAATCCAAAATTCGCAGCAAATTATGATCCACCCCTTCATCCGTCCGCTAACCAATGACCATCACGTTCACCTCTTCCCCCACGGCTACGGGTTCACACGCATCACTACTCACCTTTGATGAAGTCCACGGCCATTTCCAGCCCGTAAGTATCCGAATCGCAGTCGTCGAGGACGTGGGCGCCCAGGGTCACGCCCGGCAGGAAGGACGCCGAGTGGGCGCGGCTCCGCCCGCCATGCAACGGGTGTGGCAGCACCCCCCGGAGCACGTCCAGCGTGTACAGCATCGCCTCGACGGCCTGCACCCCGCCCTGCGGCATCACGG
>LYUA01001688.1:355520-365590 GCA_002093875.1 Calopteryx splendens | reverse complement strand
TCCTCCTCCCCGCGGCAATCTCTCCTGGTGGCCCCCGGGGCGGGGAGGCCTCGCCTTAGTCCGCCGGATGGCGGGGTTGCGGGACTTCGGGTGGCGGCCCGCACTCCACCCCCTAGGAGCCGAGTCGTGCGGGAGGCGCCTTCCAAAGCGAGGAGATTAAGTGACGAAGGGATCGTGTTGATCGCGCTGGTCATCGGGCGGCCAGCCGTCGGCGGGGCGCACGCAGCGGCGACCGTCAATCCCCGCTTCGGGCGTCTGAGAGTTTATTTTTTCGGAGAGCGGAATAAAGTTTGGGGATACAACCCTTCGGACGGTTGATGACCTCCTATCCCGAGCTTGCCGACTCCTCCCACCTTCAGGGCCCCCGGGCCGCGGTAGAGGGTCCGGAAGAACGTCACGGGCTGGCGACTCAGAGAGGGAAACCCGGCGAAAGATGCCCACCAAAGGGGGGAGGACGGGGCGAGACTAGAAAGGAAGCCCCAGTGAAGGGAGGAACGTCTTCTCCCTCCTATCTCTTCGCACACACCCCCTCTCTCACGTGCGCCCCGTTGACGGCGGCCGCGGCGATGGAAATCGAGAATCTCTCGCTCCACCTTACGGATTGATGCTCGCGGGGCGAGTTCAACCGGCGGACTGTAGGAGTCGGCGTCGACGGGAGAGAGGAGACGCCTGGAGGGGAGGGAGGGAGGTGGGAAGGGAGGGGGAGAGGGGGCATGGCGGAGAAAAGAATGCCTGAGGGGATGGGTGTGCCCGGGTGCGTGCGTTCCCTTGTGCGTGTGGTGGGCCTGTGTGGTCGGCACGGGTCCAATCGGACCGCGGAGACTTTGGATCGAGTATATGTGGCAAGGAAAGGAAGGGCCCGCGACCGAATGCCCCAAATTAAACCGGAAAATGACAGCGGGTGGAATAGTTTGAAGGGAAGGGTTCGGAGGAGGTAGAAGGCATTGCGGTTGCGAGGGAGAACCTTTGGGGTTGTCATTAGGGTCTAGGGTCTGCCAATTTGAATTCCCTCCCTCGCGTTACGAGTTAAAGAAACATCCGATCGAGAGGGATGATCCGACTGTGATGATCATCCCGGATCTCCGAAAGGCGAAGTGAGTGGCACGGCGTTGAACTGCGACACCCGCGTAAGTCAAGTATTCGAGTAGTTACCGAATTTAGACGCCTAGACGCCTGTGTACGCTCTATTTGCGATGCTTAGCCATCTGTGCGTTTGGAGTGGAAATAAGGAATCTAAACATTGTTCCCCAATTAAGCACGTCATGTCCTTTGGTTCGGAAATTAGATAATTGTTCACAATATGAATAAAAAACGATTGACATTTCGTCAATTGTTTCTTAACAACTGGAAGGTTAACGAGGTTTCAATTGTTAAAGCATTGTATAACCATCTCGAGTGGGGGCTTGACCACCATTGGAAACTCAAGTTTCATTGAGTTGATAGGGTAAAATAGTTGGGATAAAAACTCCTCACCGGTTCATAGGACGATCAAATCTCGATTTTTTCAATTACCACACATTTTCCAATACCTCGGTCAACATTGCGGAGTCAATGACCGCGATGAGAAGCTGACTTGGAGTAGTAAACATTTAGCTCATATTAAGTATTTTATTTAGATTTTCATTGTTATAATAAAATATTTCTTTTCCACTTCTCATTTTTTTATCACCTTTTATGTTAGGTGAAGGAGAGTGATATTTTTCAAAGAATTTTAATTTAACTTTTCAAAACTGGAAAAGAAGTAAAGGGGGTGTACTTAACCCAGGTCATACCTATGTCATTTCAATCTCATTTTCGGAATTCTGCACAAGGGTGAACTGAACTGCATTAAAAATATTCACTAATACTTCTTAATTAAAAACGGAATGTTATGGTGGACCTTTACCAAAGTTGTTTAATTATTATGGAGGAATTAATGCCGAAAGGCTTATCCGGTAAAATATTATTTTTAGCGAATCATATTGAATCACAATTTACACTGTTTATTACAACCAAAAACCTTAAAAGCCACCATGTAAAGCCATTCCCTTGGATTTTCGTTCATAGGGAAAGAATCATGATCCATATAAAAAGTAATAGGACGCATTGTTTCAACTAAAGAATAAATACCTCATCATTCTATACTTCAAAAACATTTTTAAATTGTCTAAACCAGAATAAGAAAAAAAATCGAACAACATTTATAAATAAAATCACCTTAGATTCAGGTTAGGAAGAGGAACAAGAGCAGCTATTTTAGGTTGAAGACAGATTCTAGGAAGCTTTGTATGCATGGAAAATGTATTGGACAAAATTTATTGCGGGCTCTTATTTCAAACATTGAGAAAATCTAAAATTGATTGGAGAGAAAGAAAACTGATAATAGATTTGCAGAATAAAATAAAAGGAATTAAAGATACATAATACTGAGTGGTATAAAAGGATGCAGAAAAGAAGCATAAATTAGAAGATGAGTGAGATAAGGCTGCATTCTGTCCCTCTGTGTATTTAACTTGTCCATTGTAGAGAAAATCACAAGAACGAAAGAAATTGCAATAGGACTTCAAGTTCATGGAAGGCGTAATCAAAGTATTAGCTCAGCAGATGATATAGTAACAATCACACTCTTCAAAAGACAAGAATAAGATGAAACTATCACTGTCAAAAACCATAGAAGAATATAAATTGAAGATTAAAAAGTAGAAAACAAAAATAATGGTGCCAATAAAGAAAAAAAGAAATGTAAAATCTGACCATAACACAGGAATGCAATTTTGAATCAGATTGAAAATATCTGCTATTAAGGGAGCTTGCTACGAGTAGATTATAATAACGAAAATAAATGTGACAGAGATTAAGAGAAATGCAGCTCTGGGAAAAAATAATATTCATAAAACAAAAGTATTAGTTAATTTATTATCATATAAACCTGGTGGCCACAGAATATTTCACTATAAAGTTTGTATAGAGCCTGTTCACTTATGGATCTGAGACGGACCATCAAGAAAACGGAAGGGGATTAATTTGAGAAAATATAAAGGTGAACCTTGAGAAAGTAAACGAGGACAATTTGGGTAGAGAGAAAAAGTAATGAACGACTTATAAAAGAATTGAAAGAAAATAGATCGTATTTAAAAAGTAATAGGAGAGGAAAAACTGACTGAACATGCACTGAGGCATAATCTCGTCATAATAGACATTTTCGAGGGAAAAAGTGGGAAAAAAGAACCCAAGAGTACGTCCCAGAGCTGAATTCTTCAAGAAAAATCTGAGATGAACTTCGCATCACGCGGCAGCTTGTAAGTGAGAAAGAGACGTGACTTTTTTTTACAAGGCGTTGCCTTTGGAAGCTGACGAAGATGGAAAGCCAATTTACTACAATTTCACTTCTGGGTCCGTGAAATATTAAGGAAACCAAATAGCTCATGAATTGAACTTTTATTAATACACCAATGTAACAGGAAGCCCTAAATACGACTTGTATTACCATACCTGCATAGTAAGAATGTGTAGGTAGTTAAATATTCAGTGGGTAGATAACCACACATGTGGCACGGCCACATAGTAGATTGGAAACCAGACGCTAATAAGACGCAAAGCATTTATTAGTGAATCATGAAAATAATACCCCTTCCACAAACAATACGGGACCAGACAAATTACTTAACATTTTTATGATACATCCGTAAAACATAATAGTAACTCTGATACGATATATGCCTCTTCTGACAATCAAGGGTACGCATTTTTATTAATTTATACAGTAAATTTACTCCAACACCCCCGGTTACCTGTACAATTTATCACGTTACAAAGAATTACCATATATAATATGATTTCACAATTAGTTCAGTTTTAGCTCCACAAATTGTAGCGTAGAGTCAAAACAGTTGTGCGACAAGAAGTGTAGAGACCACTATTCTAAAAATCTCGAAATTAAATAAATTAAATTCTAGAATTTTAAGTTGTCATAGAATAATGGCGCATTGCCTGGGCATGGGGACATTACATTTTGTCTTATAAGAGTCTGTAGGTGCACACACTGTATTACTGGTTTTAAAAATACACAAATTTGTCACGCATTTATTGTGAGTAAAAGGGATTATAAATTAAAACCGATAAAATATTTAATCTGATGATTTATGTTATATATATGTGCATAACCAATGAAATGGCACTATAATTGGATTTTAGGTAGCTTTTACCTTTACCCTTTTTGATTTACCAACAAAATGTATTGAAATTTCACATTAGTATGTGAAAATGAAACTTGGATGCGCCAGATAAGCCTAAATGCTGAATAATGCGTGGTGACTTTGAGATGTGATATTTGAGGAATATCTTTAATAAAAATGGGAGGTGAGGATTTAATGGGAAACAAAACTATAATAAAAAAGCATACAGTGGTTTAGTCATATTAAGACCACAGATGAGAGCAGAATCACCAAACACATATAATAGAGAAGAGTAAATGTTTTGAGAGGAAACGTGAAATCGAGAAAGTCATTGGTGACTGTGATTTGAGAATCTCGACAAAAATAATTTAACTTTTTTGAGGCCCAAAACACCAACTTTGGAAGAAATTAAGAATGTGAAAAAGACGAAAGAAGTATGCAAGGAGAGAGCAATATTGAAGAAATTTGTTAAAATGTGTAAGTTACTTAGTTAAACATAAATTAAGACTTTTTTCTCTGTAGACCTTTGCCGAAAATGAACGGTGTAACAGGTTTCATAGATATTCAAGCATTATATATTTTTTGTTTTCTTGGGCTGGATGTTAACCCGGGAAATATTTTCTCTCTCATTGAAAATTATTTCTAAAAAATAAAAAAGAACTATAAATATTTCATTTTTTTTATTTTTTCACGCACTCACGTAAGTCTTACCTGCTGTTTAATATTTTAATTATTTTTCCGTCTAAGTTTCCAAAACTTATTCATATAAAATATGTACGTATATAATCGTGTGATATAAAATGTGTATTGGGCCTTCCGCTGAGCGAGACGAGGGAAAATTTGACCTTCCCCATTTTCTTTCATTTAAAGTCTTTTTCTCGTTATGTTTCTTCCATTCCACTCGGAGTAATCCTGATTTGCATAAACTACTAATATCAGCTTCATGCTCCATCAATAAATATGTAATGTTTTCCATTTTGCATTCAATTATGATGAAATAAGTGTGGAATTGGATATATTACACCCTCGCCGGGCATTGGGAGATCTGAGCGTCAATGCAGAACTTTTCATTAGTTTATTAGTATACTGAACTGGCAAATATCGCTCCCGGATTTCTACCACACCATACCAGAGCCATAATAAGGTACTAAATTTTGAAAACAAAGGATGTCTTTTAACCAGAAACTTTCCGAACTAAAAGTTTCGTAATAAACTTACTGGTAGAGCTATCCAGCCAAGCTAAACGATTGTTTCGAGGCGATATCTCCACATTCAAGCATCTGTCGAATTGTTATTCATCTTCTAATCAGAGCTCAGTCCTTAAGTTATTCTTTTGCCTTTTCAATACTTCTTAATACGCTCATTAATTTCTTCTTTAAGTCATCTTTTAGCCTTATAATTCCGTTTCTTCTATCTTCCGTTTTATGACAAAAAAAGAAATTCTCATATCTGAACATCTTTGGCACGTACACATCTTTCCCCGACGTGATTTTCGGGAGTTTCCAAGCCTTTATTCCCGCCATTTCTGTGTGTGCAATAATTTTTTTCGTCACGCACTCCTCAAGGCATATTTTGCACGTGAAATAGCTTCCTGGGCTGTTAAATCATTCATTAGTTTTTAAGGCTTTGAATGCTAGAAAATGAACGCAGTTTCTTTTGTTCGGGACTCGATTTATCGGCAGCATCTGTTCCCGACGCTCCGGCTCGCGTTCCTATCATCCCATCTTCCCTTCCGCCCTCTCTCTCTCCACCCCGAACCCCTCCTTCGCTCCGGCGATCATCACCGCGGCAAGCGATAGGGTGTTAAATATTCATAGTTCTCCACACACCAGCTAACGAAGGATCCCCACAACCCGATTCGCGTAAATGATTATTTAACTAGAAAAAGGAAAAATACTACAAAAATTATATGGGTAATACTTAACAGATCTGAACAGATTAGCTCTAAATATTACCCTGAATTTGATCATAAGAGCGTATGGAACAGGGTTCTTCGTCATTAACCAATTGGGAATTAATTTATTTAATCATAGAGTAAAACTAGATAACGTCTTATTTTTGAACGGATCGTGTAGTTATGTCTGCTGTATTCTATTTTTGCATTTTGCGAGAAAAAAGTGATAACTTATATCTGTTTTTACTTAATTTTCGTTCGCTAGTAGCCTTCGCTACCATTGTAACGAGAGTTTAGAATTTTTTCCTCTTTGTCAGCATTAAAATAAAAAGAGTTTTATTTGTTCTTGCCTTCAACCCTACCATCCGGAATATAATTTTTGCATCGCACTTCATTGCATTCTGTTTAGGTTGAGTCATGTAGTTAACAACCAGATATTCAAAACCAAGCATAAATAGACAATACTGTGGCAAATTGGTCGGAAATAATACTATTAGGAAAAAATAAAGTAAAACTTCCCCTCCTTCAGAATTACTAATCATTATTGTGTGCGAAGGGAGAAGATAAATATCAAAATAATGCCTCTTATCTTTTGCAAACCTAATCCACAGAGGTAAGGGATGCATGTTGGACACGGTCATATCGGATGACTTCCACAGCAGTGCTCCACCTCCCAGCACACATATCGTCGAGCATCAGCCTATGAATCCTCATATCCACCATTATGATGCCTCCCCGACTATCTTCCCTCTCGACGACGGCTCTCCAAGATTGAACGAGCACATATGAGAGCGGCGGACACAGTTGAACAATCTCCGCCCTCCGAGTCGGGCACACAACAATGCGAGGGCCCACGTGTTCGCATCAAATATCCAAGTTCTCGGAAAAAGTACGGTAAAGTAACAATAGAGCGATCATTGCTCATCATGAACAGGCAAAAGATGTAGATCTAGCTCTTATCATCCCTTCCAATTCACATGCCCTCAAACGTGGTCGCACGAATAATTATGAAATAAATACCTAGGATGATAAAAAATGTTGTAAAAATATGACGCAGATGTGAAAACAAAGCTTAGAAGCACTTGGACCACTGAAAAAGCAAATGAAAAAAATAAATTTTGAAATTTAGTTCAAGTGGAGGTTGCTGACGAAAAAAAGGGGCAGTTATTATGAGAAACAAAGGAACTAGATAGAGAAAAATGAGGAGGAAAAGGATCTTCATGAGGAGAAAATAACCAGATGGATTGGGTACACATTTGAGACGTAACAGATTTGTTAGGGTACAGCGTATGAGTAAATAGAATCGATCAATTCAAGAGGAAGACCGAGAGATAATTACGGGAACCTAACAAATAGGTACCTATGCACGACTGAAGGGATGACAAGGTGTGATGGACAATAAGCACTGGATATGCTAGAATTGATGGCTCCAGCTAGCTCGTCATTGGATTGAAGGACTAATGAAATAAAGTGCAATCACCCGGCTACAACGTCGCTAAGGAAAGGAAATAAATTATACGGCATAAGGAGACTAGCTCTCCGGCCATAAATCTTTAAGTACATCACGATTTGGCCGGAGTTCACTGCGTCAATTTTTCTTCTCGTAGGTGGCATAAAAGAGTTAACTCTTATGAAAATTTGAAGAACGCAATTCATATTAATGAGCTGAACCTGGAAACGAATAAAACAGTGCCCTTTATGTTCCGCAACAAGCAGCATGTTTAATCGGTAGGATCATACCATTAGAAGGAATGTCTGGATGATTTATTTCACGTTATTCGGTACTTTTTCGAGATCCCGCAAGAAACCCGGTGCAAAAAATCGTTTGTGACGTGCACGCAAACTGAATTCCACGCCAGCGAGTCGTTCGTAATTCTTTCCCTCGGCCTCCACCACACCGCCCTCCGCCCAGGGAATGGGGGAGGGGACATTCCTCCCTGATTTGTTTCCCCTTTTATAGTCGGGAAGAGGGAGAATGCTATTCATTCCAGGGAACTGCCAACGCTCCCCGCCCTCCCCCGCCCCCTTCTATCCAACGGGATTCGCACTCGGCGAACACACTCGCCCTCCTCTTTCGCCTCCCCGGAAAACCAATGAGATTCAGTGTTTGTTGTAATCTCAATCGTGATGCTGATTTATGAATACTACTAAACATATTAAGTTGTTCTCCATGCCTCACTTATATCCCTGCATGTTTAATTCCTGAGCTCCAATAAAATTAAGAAAATTAATACTGAAAAATAATTAAACGCACGAATTTACTTACGCAGTGTGTATTTCGGTTTGAATTTCTCGTTATTGCGGGATATTTCATATTTATATCGCCGAAAGAGTATGTATATATCGAAGGAAAGAATTGACCAAGAGTCAATCAACAATGAATAAAGAAAAAACAGAAAATTTTATTAATAACCGGTAGTCACGAGTAAATGCTTTTCTAAAACACAATCATTTACCGTTATTTTCCAGCAAAAAAATAATTTCCAGGATCTAGAGCCACAAAATATTTCAAAAACCTTTTACATCTCCAATGGACTGTGAATAAAAGCAAACTGCAAGAATATTTTAAAATCTCATTTTTCTCCCAGGATTTCTCTGAAGAATTTTATATGAGTCAAAGAGTAAGATATTTCATATTTGCTATTTTCACAAAGAATTAAACGGAAAAATTCATTTATTGATAAATGTGCAGTGGAGATCCTAAGGTGGCATTTACATTATTGCATTGTGTATTTTTCACATATGTATATGCAACAGCGAGTGATCCGCTAAACGTTACTGTTATTATCGGTGGTATTTAAGTTAAAGAAATACTTTTTTAAGTAAATAACCACTCATAAGCGCACAAACGTTTAAAGGATCCATTAGCAACCATCAGCTTTAGAAGTACCTTCCATAAGACATTTACATCAGTAAAAACAGAGAACTAATGGAAACATCAATGCAGAGTTAAAGAAAAGACCTCTTCTCTAAATAACGGCGTTTGAATTTAGTAAGATTTATGGGTAAGTAAGTAAGAAGGGTAAGATTTATGACCACCCAGGATGAGTAAAACGAAGTATAAATTATAATAGAGGAAAATGAACATGGGAGTTTAAGGGATCTTAGGTTACGATCACTTGTATCATTTTTCCTCAACAATATTGGGATAAGGAAGAGGAAAATAATTGATGAGGTATTTATAATTGAAACTAGGTCAGGGAGGAGACATTTAAATTGGTTAGTAAGCAGGTTTCTCAACTCAAAGGTTTAACTTTGGTTTATCCCGAAGGTTAACCTTTCCTGTGTTACCTATGTCTATTGAACCTAAGAAATATAATTTTCCTTCTCCTGTTTAAACTTCCGCAACATCAAAGTACATTTTTTTCACCATTTACCTCTTTTTAATATCATACAGAATATAGTAGCATGAAGTAAAGAGATGTAGAATGTAAGAATTTGCCTTCTGAAAGATTTCGAGCACATTTTCCCCTATTGGCATTAACTAGCAATTGTATACCAGAAAAAGTTTACATACGTAATAAGCATATTTCTCCCATATTCACTGCCAATACTACAATCATTGTAGTTTTGAAGAATAATACAAATCAATCACTAAGTAGGACTTAAAGGCAAATTAACATAACAAAGAATTAATTTTTTATATTCAAGCAACATTTTCCGGCGGTTACTGGATAAATACCGTCGCCGAAGTACACAATGAATATTAAAAAACTTATTTTAAGTCGTTAGCACAGTATTTAAAAAGTACAAGAAATCCTCTATCCGAATTCCATGAATGGATTAAGGATACTGGTAATTTTTTTTCACATCATTAGCTTTAATGACTTTCTTACGATACTCGCTTACTCTTACTCGCTTCTTACGATCATTTAATTATGTCCTTATATATTCCCTTAGCGTTGAAAATAAATTATTTTACCTCGACTAATCAAAATCATAGCCTAAAGTTTTCAAATCACTGAAAATTCCTTATTATTATTATTTTATTAAATACTCTGGGTACGAATAACCCCTGGAGC
>LYUA01001688.1:327706-342398 GCA_002093875.1 Calopteryx splendens | reverse complement strand
GGGCACTTCGGAGTCCCCTAAATCTATACCAGAGACATCTTCGGGGACGAAATGGAATGGATGTTAATTAATAATAAATCTAAAATATCACAGAAAATAATAAATATAGCGTCGTAAAGTAAAGAATTTAAAAAAAATTAAAAAGTATTGTTAGTGGTATAATTTTTCAAATTTTTCACAAAACATAAATAATAACAATTTATGTTTAATATATGAAAGGAAAATACATAAAACCTAATGTTTCATAAAGGATATTTATTTATGCATATGGGTGACATTTAATTGAGTTAAATGACAGCAATACTCCAATAAATGAGCTTTCTTCTAGACAAAATCAGTAGACTCAAATTAAATTCAAGGCCTCAGTAACTCTCTGACAAGGCTGAGAATCGGAGAAGAAATGTCAACATATATAATTGACGCTAAATACCCAAAATAAAGGAGTCCGATTGAAGCGGTGAAGGAAATCTATACTTGATTTCTTATGCACGGATGGTGCCTCAAGCATTTGCCTCGGTATATGCCACCGGTCTCGAAATGAGGAAGTATGTGACTCCTTTTAGTGAAAATTTTGTTTATCCAACTATTATGTTCTTTCAAATTTTATTTTATCAAAATTCAATCTTTATACACTATAAAATAGTCAATAACATGGTAATGTGATGCGATGACCTGAAAATTCATCAATTCTGCCTACATTTATGAACCAAATAGAACTGGCTTCTCTCTGTCTTGTATTGCATTCGACAAATTCGACCCGCATAACCAAGGCTTCCTATGCATCGTGGAAGTATACCACCAGCATTACAGCTTCTATTTGAACTAAATTGTTTCATGTACGATCGTAAAATAACTCTGAATAACAACAATTAAAAATAATAAATTGCAGTTATCCCAAAAGAAGGAGAGAAAACAAAGAAAGGCATATTTACATAATTTTGCTAATAGCGATAAAAATACCTTTCTTTAAAAAATGTCTTCCTTTAAAAATTTTCGGAAACGTTCCGAATGTCACTAGATGTCGAGTACATGCGTCTTCACCCAAAATGATGTCTTCTTATCAGCTAAAAATATCCTTGAACGTACGTTACACATGCGGCACAAGTTATGCGGGTGGCGTACGTCCAGGAAATTTAGGAAGTTCTGGAATCTGATTCTTATGCACGGACGGTGCCTCAGGCATGTGCCTCGGTATATGCCATCGGTCTCGGTATTTGCCTCAAGTATGTGAATCATTTTAGTGAACATTTTGTTTATCCAACTAACATGTTCTTTCAAAGTATACACTATAAAATAGTCAATAACATGGTAATGTGATGCAATGACCTTAATATTCATCAATGTCGCCTACATTTATGAACTAAACAGAACAGGCTAATGCCACGTCTTGTATTGCATTCGACTACTAAGGCCTCCTATGCATCCTGGAAGTGCGCCACCCATATTACGTATTTGCTAAGTGTGTAATATTGATTTAAGGATGTATTAGTTTGTAAGAAGAGATCATTTTGGGCGAACGCCCATACTACTTGAAACATAGTGACATTCGGAACGTTTTCGTAAATTTTTCAAGGATGAAATTTTTTAAAGAAAGGTATTTTTTATCACTGTAAGCAAAATTATGTAAAAATGGCTTTCTTTGTTTTTTAGTCCTTCTTTTCTGAGAATGACAATTTATAATTGTTTATAACTTTATTTTAATTGTTTGATTTTTAATTGTTTATAATTATAATTTATAATTCTTGTTATTCAGCGTTATTTTACGATCGTATATGAAATAATTTAGTTCAAATGGAAGTCTTAACATGTAAAACATCCTTGAACATATGTTACACGTATGACCAATAAGTAAAGCGGGTGGCAAACTATTCAGGATACATAGGAGACCTTGGAAATAGTCTAAAGGAATATGGAAAGGAACGTAATAGTAGGGGTTTAACGAGAATAGTCTTGGTTTAAGGAAATAAATGCTTAAATATAGTCCGGTTATCGGGGGCATAAATATTTAGCACATAACATTCCGGAAAGAAAGTAAATAAATTATTTGGAGTATTATTAAGGCTACGAAAATAACCCATCTGTTAAAAATCACTGGACACAATTCGTCATAAAATTAGGTGGTTGTTATGGAGTACGGGGGTAAAGAAGGGCTCGTGAATCAGGGTACAACGGGACTGCAATAATCATCTTCAATAGAATGGAGACGCAACAAAGCCAAATTACTTCCAAAGCGACCATCTCCTAGAGGTCGATTTCGTACAAAGAAATGACATGACGAATTTGTAATGAACGTCTGTCACAACAAGGAACGTATAAAATACCAATTGGTACAACATCAAGCGATCAATCCCATCCCAGGAGACCCATTAATGTGATCAACTGGCGAAAGTCATGATTTTTGCACCATGATGTTAGGACGAATTTTGGATTCATGATTATTTGTAAACACTTTAGCATCACAAACCGAAGTTTGAACAATTTGTTCTCCTGAGGAATGATTTTAAGCACAAAGCCACAATGGCTCATGTACTGGTTATATTTTCGTAACGGTTTTGACTTTAAAATAATAAGAGGAGCCTAACAAGGAAATGAAATAAAAACCTCTGTAACTGCTGTCGTTTATTATCTAATATAGTTTAATGAACATTGAAATTAAAATTTCAGTACGTCAATTCCGCGTTTAGTCTACGCTTTAATTTGAATTTCGAGATATCAAGCAGCTACCGTCGTCATGCTCTAGTGGCAAGTAACATTGGCATAAAATTCGGATTCAGCAATCGAATGGGTTACATTCCATTTGCTACTATGGTGCTTTTACACAGACAACCACAAAATTAAAAAAAATCCCTTTCCCTTCCTTGCTTCTCCTACGTTACCCGTAGTAGACATATCTTTTTCGTAGGAAGGGTTTCGAAAGGTGTCTAGGTGGGTGTATTTAAGGTTTTTTTTGAGAAGAGGGAAGTAGGGGATTAGCGGGGACGATTCCAAAAGTTTGGACGGAAGTGACTCTATTCTGAAGTGTACTTACATATTTTAATTAATTCAATTATGCATGACATTTAAAGCTAACACTTTTATCTCCAGGATGAAAATTTAAAAAATAATAAACGTACGCAGGGCCACTGTTTTTTTAGTTTCATATTAATAATTTATCATACTGTAAATGGTAAACCTTGGACCACGGATACGAAACGACGACACTCGATTGAACGTAAAGTATCACAGAAATAATTTTCCCTTTTTAACTTCGTATCCGTTAGCTTTGCATTGTGCAGTACTAGCAGTGAATCTCCCTCTTCAAGGAGGGTTTATGTACCTACAAAAGTCAATATGTAACAATTCATTATGTGGGAATATTAACTCGTGAAACGCTCTAGTGTACTTTTCAAATAATAAAAATGCACTACACTCAAACAAATAACCACCAAATTCTTACTAATTACATATACTACAAAACTTTGATGGACAAGTAAATCTTTCGCTAATCTTTATAATCCTAAGGAAAGCAGTATTAGGTAGTACTTTCATGGCTTGATAGGAGCGGAATTTGGTCATGGAAAACTTAAATATTTGAATATAAAGCTAACAATATCAAATGTTCGTAGAACAAAAACATACATTAAAGGCGTTTACTTTCTGCCTACACCTTCCAATTTACTTCTACCGTTCCCTTAACCCTAACATCTCTTCTACCCAGTGGTGCAAAAAAAACTCCATCTCTAAAGTAATAAATATGAAATTTCGTGGACAGACACAATTGCTGGAAATCCGTTTAATAATGGAGGTCAGGTATAATTTAATTTTAATTTTCAGTAAGCTTAAATTGTACAAAAGAGTGACTTAGCCGAAATATTTATTTCAGAAGTTTAGGTATTTTATTGCTATACAACTCTCGGCTTTACAAGTTTGGTAATGTAAGTTTAATACGTAAGTAGTAGTGAATTAAGTAAGTACGTAAGTAGTAAAGTGAGTTTAATTGTAATATTATAGCTGCTGAATCTAAAATTACCAAACAGTAGTTATTGCCAGAATGCTGAAGTAAATACCATTCGCGTTGGCAAGCTTCCCAGAATTAACAACATATTCGTCGGGAACCCAGAGAGGATTTCAAAGTATAGAACTCTAACGGAAGGATGGCTCCAAGGACGCGTGTATGTTGCTATCGATTTTAAGTTCATTTCGATCAGCTGGCACTATTACATGACTGCATTACGAGGATTTTTATTCTTTGATTTTCAACGAATACATTGTAAATTTTCCAAGTTCTGTATAGATATTATATTGCCAATAAACTAGTCGCAGTAAAAAGTATAAATGTCACCGTGAACTCTAAATTCAAAAGAGAGATTGAAATTATGTACCAATATTCAGTTTTCTTAATTACATACCTTCTTTTTATACGAATAATCCATTTCACGTAATAATGTGATATTATGAACGGAAATAGCAACGTTACTGATGCAGAAAAAGTGCAAGAGCTATTCTAATGCAAATTAAGAGCCCAAGACTTTTTGGTTATTTTTTAAGAGTTACCAGAAAAAAATAATTACCAAAATAAGTGTAGAAAAAACTACTATTTCAAAATCCGATCATTATTGTAATAATGAAAGTGAGTTCAGTAAATGAATGTTGAAAATGTTTGGGTATTAGAATTATTCTTTGGGAAAATGGTCGTACAAAGTTTCATGAAGCTTAAGAGTATATGCATACTTAATTCCCTCGCAGAGTGACCACAGAAAATGGTAGGCTATCCCTCTTCACTTTGAACTTACAGAAGCATCAACATATCTCATGTCCTTGCTTCGTTCTTTACGAGCCAGTAAAACCCGTGACACTTGTTTATCTTACAAAAGTCAAAGCCCACTGTCCATCCTGCGCTCAACAGTCTCCTGTGACTAAAAGCATTCACTGCTGATATCAAATAATTATGTTCCGTAGTAAACATACTCCTTTTTTTGATGAAATTATTTACGCGTGGAAGCAATTAGCTTCGTTTAGTATGATATTTTTATAACCAATCCGCCATGTTACTAATAAAATGTATGCAAGTATTGCGATCTTATTTATCTGAAAATAGCGTTTTTATATTCTCCGACTATTGATAATATTTAAAGGCGGCAAAATATATAGAAATCTGATAAATGTTCTAAATAACATAAGCGGGAAAAAGTAGCCATCTGTTGAATTTAATTCATGCTTTTTAATAGGATGCCACGATATGTGCTAGGATACTATTTCCTTGCATGCAGAAGCTTAATTAACACGTGAATGCTTCAAGTTCGGGATCCAATAACACTAGGTTTCGACATAGATTTTAAGCGCTCTCTATCGTACTATGCTTTGTATAGGATCATGTATCGATGCTATGAATTTATCATTGACGTGCATTTTGCCTTCTGTGAAGGATGGCCCTTCTCAAGGAGAGGGCGATTTTATCCCTTTCACACACCATGTGACTTTGAAAGAGATCTCGCCCATTGACCGCATAAGCTGTGATCACAGGAAGGACTCGAAGGCACTCGCAGAAGTGGCTTTTATTACGCTGCTGAACAGAGGCCTGCAGGATAATAAAATATCATCGGCGCTTTGTCTTTGCCGCCAATCATTAGCGCTGGACTTCCTCCTCACCCAACCAATGCGTGTTTGCCCACGCATGAAATTCCTTTGACGAGGGAAAAAAAAGAGCAAGCTGGAGAGGTTTTACACGATAAGTTAGATGGCGTGGTACATACAAACCTTATCCTCTTTGTGACGCCGAAAAATATTCATTCAGTAAATGAATGCCCCTAGAAATAGTGAATTCGACGTCGCCTCCAATATTATCCCCCATGTAAGCACGTGATGGAACCCAATTCTTAATTTTATCATGCACTAGGGTGAAACGATAACGGGGTCTTTCCTGTCAAGTGCTAAGATGTATTCGTATGAACTAGGGCCAATAAGGTATACTTGAAGATAAAATTCTAATATTGACCTTTTTACTAACAAGATGCCCACCAACAGGAAGGGATATAATTGAGAAAACAGGAATACGACAGTGAAAAAACAATGTTCATTCTCCGCTTACAGCTCCTCAACTATACAGCAAAAATTAGCTCTGAACTAATATTTATTCCCGTATCATGTGCTTCATTTATGCATATTCTTTTATATGATTAACACTGTGGTGGTCACATTGACAACTGAAGCACCGAAGTTGACTATTGACCCTGCCTATACTTATTTACTTTTAGAGCAAAAACTTTAACTGATCCTTTCCGATGTTAATTGCAATTTCCCAAGAAGATCTAGTACCCAAATGATCACACTCGGGTGAAGCTAAGGATGCGCAGAGTCGTCACACAAAATTGAACCTGGGGCCTCCGGTTAGAAGTCCAGCGGTCTAGCCACTGGAAAACTATGCTCCTGTAAGTATGATAGCCAGAGAACATTTTTGAAGTAAAATTTCTTTCTTTACTTCTTCTCACAGTACAATTATTATCACAGCTCCTTTAAGTCTTATTACCACAAAAATAATTAAATAAGGAAAAATACATAATTAATTTTTAAATTTAAAGCGACAAAATTTTAATTCCCTAAGATTGTTAAGGGTATGTGGCTTACTTTTTAGTATATGTTACATATATCCCCTGGCCACAAAGATTTCCTTTCATCCAGAGTTTTCCTTTCACGACGCCTCTTAATTCATATTGAATTTTAATATTAAAGTTGATATGGGTTCATTTAGGAATGACTCATAAAGTGGGTGAATTAATATGAAATTATCTAAAACAAACCATAATTGGATACCTCAAGCAAAAGAAAGTATATAATTTCTTAATAAGGGACAATGAAACCCTGAGAGAAACTCAAAATACGTACTATAGTAAATGCTATTTGTCATCCTCTTACAAGAATTTCTCAGTAGTTACAATAGAAAAAACTTTCTAACATCAGAATGAAAGAGACCCCGACTTATTATGAAGTTAGGGTGATTGAGTTTCAAATTTAAAATTTGATAACAAAATTAATATTTTAACAGCTATAATTATAAGGAAATATTGCTCGTATATTGAAATGTTTCCCTTAATGGAAATTAAATAGTTTTCCTTAAGATTACTAACAAAAAAGTTAATAACTCTTTTTTTATTTTTAAAAATGGTTCTTATTGATTGGAATCCTAAACAATATTGAGTGACCAAGTATAGAGCAAATTTACTACAAGGTATACGTTTTTTCAGTAATTTTAATTAAGTTTGAAAAATCAGTATTGAAATGGATCAGAGGGCTTCTATGACTTTCATAGCCTAAGTTTAGTAACATACGTACGCGAATATTAACCTTGGAAAATAATTTGAGAAATCATTCCAGAAAGATGTTATAATTACAATATGCGTCATTTTTCCAATAATATTTCGCTCCATTCTAATTCCATATAGTGTCTGCAACTAGGTGTATTGGAGTTGGATTTAAAATATTTTTAGCAAACTAATATTTCTATGGTAAAAGCGCATCAATTTTCTGAGGATTATACTTGAAGTTCTTTGGTATGTCTAGGCTACAACCACACAATTTACGCATGAATTACAAGAAATATTTCTGGGTTTAAATATCAATGTCCAAATATAATTCAGTGTGAATCAGAAGCTTAACAGTAATATATGGTAGTAAGCTCCTGCGGTCATAAAAATTCACAGTAAAAAAAGTAAATATCTTCTTTTGCCGTAAAAATGTTGAAGTAGCAAAAATTACTTAAAAAATGACCCAAAAAGGTATGCATTGTCCAAATGAGGTAATTTTTTTTGCATTAACATTGGCGCAAGCATTATTACATGCAAATAATTCAGAAAATCATTTCTTCACAGTTTAGTCAAACCGGTAGCCGGGGTAATAATTGCAATTCATTACATCCCTGTTTCATGTACCTAAATCCTGAAGACAGCTGATCGACATTAGTTGACTTTTTTATGTGCTGGCTTAGTTTAAGGAAGTATTATGAGCTACTTCAACCAAATTCAAGTTATAAACCAGCGACATTTTTTTAACTAATCCTTGAAAACATGAGGAGTTAAATTAATCTATTTAATGATACTTGTCACAGATTTATGTTAGCTTTTATTGTTTACGCAAAGCGTTGTAAGCTCTAGTTGGGAACAACATTTTAAAACTGCTCGTGAGAATTTCGTGAAGGGCTTAATATCCGTATTAATTTTTTATGCGTTATTGAAGATCTGTATGGAATTTCCTTGAACTTGGTTTACGAGTGGAATATGATGACAAACTTTTACATTTAATACAACTTTCTCGGTTTTACAAAAAAACGGAATATTTGATCATTATGAAATTTAAAAGAATACGTGAAACTAGATCGGACCATTTTAGATATCTGCAAAATTTTGAAGCACAAATTTCGGTATTTTTCATGATATGAAGTCATGTTTGTTATTGACTACGTAATTAAGAGGTTCGCGACATAAAGTGTTACCTCCCACTGCGACTGCACAGCGTTGCCGTATTCACGGTCACATGCGTTTACCCTGGATTTCACGCTCAAGTTGAGAAGCTGGAAACCACCTGCAATGAGAGTTCGGTATAGGAGGGCGTATCAACCGAGTGCCTCACTGTGACTCATAAAATTATCGAGAAGTCAATAAGAAATACACACTTATGGTTACTTTCCAGGTAACTTCTCAGATTCAATGTTATTGTTTGGAATATAAGACATCGCTTCCCTTAAGGAGATAAAGCTCCACGAGCAAGACTGATATGGATGATTTTTTATGTAGTACAGTGATATTAATCGAAAAATTATTTTTCTTCTTAAGTTCTTTAAGCTATCAAGTCTGGTATCAGATACTCCGTGTACCCCGTTACTTAAAAATGGGTCCTAAATAAAGAAAATATTTGCAAACACGAAATTAATTTTCCAAAATAAGGGAAGAGTCGATGTCATCCTGGACTCATGCAGTGACACAGACTTTAATCACCTCGAAATTATGGATAAAATTGAAACAAAGATTAAGATAAACGATTGATGTCATTTTATTTATTTCTCTGTGATTCAATATAAAACTCAAACCTTACACATTTTTCTAAAATAAGCATTTGTAAATCATGAACAACACAATGATAATAATTGCGACTACGATTAATGCGTTCAATTTCTGTGGAAGAGATTATAAGATGTGCACAAATATGCTAAATTAATATCAATATATATTTGAGCACTGAATCAGTACTGGCTTACGCAGGTACAGATTGAACTTGTCGTACAGAATGGGCATATTTATTTCTATCTTTTTTGTATTAGCTTTCTTGTGTTACCTACTCCGCATTTCAAAACCGCTTTGATTTTTACGTTCATCTAGCTCTTATGAAAATACAAAATACTGAAAAAAATATGGCAATTTCAGATTCATAAAACCAACTAGTTCAAAATCAAAATTCATGCTTTAGAAAATCACAAAGAAAAAAAGACCTTAAAATGTAATAATAAGCATTTAATCGCTTAAATTTACTTCTGAAAAAGTTCGTAATTACAAGAAAATGAAATTCTATTTATTGATATTTAGTATGTAGAACATTATGTTACATGAGATTATAAAACATGGGCCTATTTCTTATTGTTACTCATAAAATGAAATTTAAAAAAGTACATTTCAACTTTACTGAACTCGGTAGAAAACTGTGGTCATGGAATAAAATTCCATTAGTCGTTTTTTAGATATGAAGTCTCCGACTGAAGCCTGCAAGGCCATTGGCGCGAACAGTACTGTAACATACACGATATATGAAAGCAGCTTTCACCTTCAGGGGTCATAATCTACAACAAGCAGGCGCTCTTTTCAGCGTGAAAATTAATGTATTTTATAATGATAAAGCTCAGGGTCAAGTATAGAAGAGTAAATAACAGACCCTATTAATATGTCACCGCCACACTTCCAGCCTCCTCGCATGTGGGGAAAGTAAACCACTCTGGTAGGAGCGTTGGACCGACGGAACAAACTATATAAATAATTCTATCTTACACACAAATCTCTTCCCAAGAATTTAAATAAATTAAAAGAAGAAGAGTTTTCAACATTAAAAAATGCGGTGGAGACTATGTTAGCATGTGTGTGTCAAACAATTTCAATTTTTTAAGCAGGTAAAAAAAATACGAATTAATTTTAATGAAATAATTATTACTATTTGCCAATTTTATGTTTTTAAACTTAATTGAAAACTTTTAAATTCATTTAAAAAGAATAACGGATAAATTGCAGTACACAATTATACACCGTGATGACTACTTTATGAAGATATTTTAATGAAAACATAATAAAAATAAAACGTAATTATTTACAGCTCAACTTACAAATTTTCCAGGATGGAGCTCATTTCGTCAATAAATAAGTGTAATTGATTTTTGCATTGTATTATTATTACGATCTCAACGAAGATTATCTTCAACTAAGACTACAGAAAGACGCAAGGCTAATTATTTTTTTTACTTTCAGGAATGGACTCATTTGAAAATTAAACCTGAAAAACGTACTTACTTATTGGATATTTCGGATTTAAATACTGAATAGTCAGCTCGGCGTGCGCTATCACGTACCTTTTCCGTCGACTCTACTCAATTCTAGGGAAGAGACATTCTTTCTTGGCTTAGGAACACATCCTGGTAGCACAGCATATCGATTGCATCGATTGCAATGATGAGAGTGAGGTCTTCTCAGTTCTCGATAATAAAGGTCATTAATAAAAATCAGCTAACGGAACGCGACGTGGAGGCAAAATGTAATTGTGGGTCACCCCATCCAATCACCTGCATCATGAATAATGAGAGAAGTGTTGATTCATTTCCCGTATCGAAAAATATATCATGGCTCGAAATGAAATGCATAGTGCATGGGAGAATTTCATGTGCGCAAAAAGGTAGAGGGCAAACCAGTGGTATCAATCCGTCAGTACAAAAAATGAATTTCTCTGTACTAAAGAAATTTCAAATTCTTTCTGGATCATTTACTTATTTTTTTACTTTCTGGAGTGGAGTCGTTTCAAAATTAAAGCTGAAAAAACGTACTTACATATTGGGATATTCCGGTAAATCCACTGGCCTTCAAAGGAATTTAAATACCTACTGAACCGTAGAAATAATTACAATCCTGTTTAAATGTCAAATGAGTGTGCTCGGGAATGAGGGTTGATCAAAATGGCAGGTATCTTTTGCGCGTGTTCCCGCCGAAACTAATCTCCCAACCCTATTTTCCATCGTTAAAAATCATAAAAATTATAAATTAAATTGTAAATTTCAATTATTTTAAAATATTAACCGAAAGACAAAACAAATTCATACTAAATCTTATACTACCTGTGCCTCCTGCCTCAGATGAGGAATTACTTCCTCTTGAGTAGACAAACTTCGGGCGTTGGTTTTCGTACGGTCAGGGTGATCCGAATGAATTAAATATTTGAATATAAATAATTAAATATTTTATCATCCCGATTTTGATCTTTATAAATTTAGAAATTTCATTTAACCAATTTCAAGGCTCCGTTATAAAGAGATGGCAGTCTAAAGATGAAAGACATCAATATTATTAAAATAATATTTTCGTGGCCAAAAAAATAGCCGCGATGGAGGCTACTTCAGTGTTTACCGTTGCCTCGATGATGAGACTAATTAGTTTTCCTCAATTATATATGCTCAGTCTATTAATTATGCCATATAACATAATTGTAGAGAAAACACTAAAAAGGCAGTACCTGAAAAGGATACTTGTGATTTTGGGAATAGAGTGAAAAATTACATCCTAGAGATAAATAAGAATACAATAAGGTTATTGTCTGCAGTCACAGTAAAGAAGGTTACCTTCAACTGAGACTATAAAATTACACAAAGGAACAATAAGAACAGTTTGTTAATTCATTAGCAAAATTAACAGCAAAAGCAATCGGAAGATAGTAAGCAGATTGGCACAGACGGAGGTTTTCTAACAGTTGAAGCAGCAGCTAAAGGCTAACAGCTAATGATTGAAAACGTTTCATTCCCAGTCTTCTCTTAAATAATAATGCCCTTCATGCTCCGGAGAAAGTATTATTCTTTTCACCCCTCTCCTCTCACTTAACGATCATTCTCCCTTCTACCAGAGCCAAAAAGTCTTATCTTCTTAACGCATATTCTCCAACCACCGTTTGTTTTCTTTTTCGAATGCCCCCCGGAAACTTATTCTTTTTCCTTAATACATAAAGCGCTTCATTCTTTGCTTTCCACTGGGCCCCTTATTTTCCCCATGCTGATTTATACCCGCATCTGAAAAAATCAAAAATCTCAAGTTATATTCTTTCTTAAAAGACCAGTAGGGCAGATCACGGCCACAACTTGTGTGTGTTATGGTATTCGTTTTTTTTCGCAATATGTACAAAAAAACCCTGTCGCCGTTCCCCCCAATCTTTCGAGCTACGGAAACTAATATAACGCGGTATCTGGCGTTACCACGGATCATTGGAGCTGGGTCTGGTGGCTGAATGTGCTGCAGAGAGTGGTGATTTTGCATAGACCGTGATAACTCCTCATCTTACCTTTCTAAATTCTTGCACATATTTCCTTTGTCTTCGCTGTAAACCGAATGCATCTAAAACTGCATCACAAAGGGGCCACCAGCGATGTCCTCACCAAGCTTCTTCCTGCCTACGCATTGCCCAAAGGCGACCAGCATGCCCGGAGTACGGGAGCGGAACACTTCATATGCGCGAGGATGAGCACCGGTTCAGATGGCGGGGGTGAGACAAGCAGCCCTACGACGGACGGGACGCCCACTGCCCGCCGTCCGTCCGACCCACGATAAAGGGTGGGAGGGGGGTTGGATATTGGAGTGGAGGTGCGGGAAGGGTGGATTGGGGAGAGCGGGGAGCCTCAGGTGCTGCCGCGCTCTGGGAGTAGGAGGGGGGGGTTGTGCACGAGCAATGCTCACATAAATAAACTCTCTCCGGGTAGATTTAAGGGACGCATGGGAGGGGCAATTTACGGCGAAACCCATAAGGGCAATCCCCCTTGGGAGTGCGACTTAATGGATTTCCCGCAAAAGGTCCCGCCGCCACGGGGCGCTGCATTAAAAGCAGGAATCAACTATGCAAACACTACCCCCCTTAACCATTGGTGCACTCGTCATCTTACCTTCCATGTCCTGGGAGTCTCGTAAGGAAAATGGACTTTCGATACAATTTTTTCCATTTGATATGGGCACTTGAAACTTCATTCTGTCCCACAATTGTCCATTGCCGACTACCTCACTAGAGACAGCAAATATCCTTCTTTATATGGCGTTGTAGCAACAGCGAAGTTTAAGGTAATCAAAAAATTCTCAAAACTATGTTTTTACATACAAATTTTTACAAAGAACGTTTCACCGATATTATTTATGTTCTTTATTGCTACGTATAAATCATCAGCTCGTGATAATTTCCTATTATCCTGTCATATTTATTCTCGTCAACCTATTTTTACAGCAGTAAAGAACTATTTTTACAGCCGAAATAAATGCATTATCAGAAATTTAGCCGACAATATGTTCATTCCAATAGCAACGATCATTAAGGAAACGGAATCTTGTGAAGGTTGAATTACATTTGGATTAATTTTTGAAATTTAGAGTGCAGGAAGAAAGTGCAATTCTGGAAAAGTATCAATGCAGGGCATGCGGTTGCAAATGGTGTTTACTAATGTAGCTCAAGGCCATGGAAGGACCGCTCGAAGTGAGGAAGTGACCGATTGCTAATCACTACCTAAATACAGAATTTACTACATTAGTTTATATTTGTTAACAATTAAAACCCTCGTCACTTTCATGGACCAGAATAATATACCACCACACAGGAGGTTAAATTATACTCCCGGGATGAAATTAGTGGCTATTTTGTTGATGAACCATCTTATTAAATGATATAACCTCCACCCCATTTTATTCATTCCACACAATAGGAATTTGGCGTCAGTTCAATGCGGCTTGAGAATTTGAGAACGGAAGAGAAAGAAGTGAAAGCATGTGTCCCTTTCTGTGGTACATGACCCCCCTTTGAGTAGTGTAATTCCCTTAGTGTATGCCTTGTGTGAACTCAGCCCCTGCCACACATCCCAGTTGTGCAGTTCCTTGCAGAGTATCACGTAGATATGGGTATAAAGCTTCATTGTCACTTTCTGCCAAATCCAATAGCATAGAAATAATCCTTTTAGGGCCCAGGCGATCTATTGCATTAGAGAAAATTGGCTCCGGATTGAGGGGAATTGATACAACTGTGGGAAAAGGGGACTTTAGGCTCAAAGAAGAAACCCAGAATATACACCCATTTACAAAACCTTTTAAAGCAATCTTTTTAAGTGGTCGTTGGTCATGTAAATCGGCCAGTCAAAGGTAGATAATGGCATTAAATAATGACAGAGAGATATTCAAACACATTATTGTGACTTTCATTCCGTTCACAAAAACGCACTTTTTAACAAAAAAAACTCTAAATATATCATTGGTAGATAATAAAGCTCCGTTTCATACCTTTGAGAGGCATAATAAAAAAAAACATTAGACCAACATGGAAAACTCTACTATGGTGGATGATGATTTGTTTGGTAAAAATCATTAAATAATTTTATATATGTACCAGGTGCATTCACGTTATAAGACCTCCGATTTTTTTCTAACTAATTATTAACCTTAAAAACAATGAAACTTGT
>LYUA01001688.1:278463-293229 GCA_002093875.1 Calopteryx splendens | reverse complement strand
GGGGAGGGTACGTAATACACTCGCTGTTTCGAGACTCGCGGGGCGCTCATAGGCGGATTTCCGCCGATCACCGACGTTTCAATGCATATCCAAATAGATTGGCCGCCTGGTACAGCACGGCTTGTATGTAACCATGGCTTCGTGAATTTAACGACGAGCGATTGTTTTTGCTCCGCATTTCGTGATGAGTGGACGCTTTTAATGACCTCCGTTCGAACCGCCGCCGCCGACGGTTGCCCAAAAATACGAATTCCAGAGAGCCCGGAGCTAACTAATGGATACACCGCGGGAGAAGAATCCTGTTCGGACGGCCGGCACTTAACAAGCTTACAGAGCCCAACTTCAAGCGCTCGTTGAGCATTTTGTAACTGTTCGACATGTAGAAGTCGATTTCCAAACTTAGAAAAAAATACAAACGCACGGTGCGATTAATGTGAGTTTTCCACTTCAGGATTATAATCCTAGGTGCACGGTGTACACATTTTGATGGAATTCTATGGGAGGGCGTAGACTAAATCCGCGGAAACGGCTGGATTGGACCTCAATCAGAAGGGGAGAATTAACAATTATTAACTATGTCGAGCTTGGTGAGGTATACTATTGCACTGAGTTCAAATTCGCAGACGGGAATGTAGGACGGGGAAGAGGTTGGGGAGTTGAACCCAACGGGAAAAAAGATTTTGACTCAAATCGAATGCCCTTTCGAAGAGGGGAACAAAGGGACTCTTGAACGCAGTCAGTCGCTTGGTGCATGACATTGGCGGTTCTGGGTTCGACACCGCGATCCGTATTGATGATTGGAGGCAACCCGAGAGTGTGTGGCTGCAAAGCAGGAGAGCATGGTTGAGCAGTAGTAATCAATTGATTGACGAACAGGTCGGATTGCATTGCGGGTCGATGGCATTTGGACGACGTTGACGCCTGAGAGTAGGGCGAGGGAGAACCTATTGAACGAGACAGCGCCCCACTCGAAGGCCGTCAAAACTAGGGGGACCCAAATGAGCAAAGTCCACGCTTGCCCACAATGAGTGAGAAGGCTTATCGAGCGCGCTATAATTTCTTAAACTCGAGTTTGAGGCAATACCCCACCAGCTCCTGAGAGAATTTACAAATAATAGTGCATCATCATGCAGGGAACTTTGTTTTGCAGTAAATAACGGCTAATTGAAATTTTTGAAGGGAGTGTGTTTGGAGTAAAAATTTTTAAAATCCATCCCCGTTTTTTTAGCGTTGGGCCAAGAAACATTTTTCTTTGTCGAGAGAGAAACGGGATCAATT
Organism: Calopteryx splendens; assembly: GCA_002093875.1. Classification (NCBI taxonomy): domain Eukaryota; kingdom Metazoa; phylum Arthropoda; class Insecta; order Odonata; family Calopterygidae; genus Calopteryx; species Calopteryx splendens. The sequence goes on along the minus strand of LYUA01001688.1, from coordinate 291,951 downwards.
TAAAGATATTTTTAAGTCAAAATTAAATTGTGATTTTACTATTTTGTCCAAAAAATTCAAGTTTTCAACTTATCTATATTTTAATAGTACTTCAAAAGACATTTCTTCAATTTCTATGATCATTCTTTCTCCGAAACTATGCTTCACGCAAAAAAAAAGCAAAAGCCCTCTTCTTCGGATTCTTATCATTAACCGAATTTAATTATCTGTGAATACGCGACGACATATTTGCAGGTATAGAATAGTTAATTGGAGAAGGAAGTAAAATAATGAACCAGATAGATGAAGAGGAGGAGGAAATAAATTACAATATGAGACCAATTACGAAATCCAGATATACGAGAATCCAAGACGGTAAATTAAGTGTGGATTAAAAGCTGCTGAGAAGAAAACACCGACTGCATGAAACAACGAGACTGCACACTAACTTGTGTAGAGATACTTCGAGGAAAGAACCACGAAATTCCAGAACGCCAAAGATGCTAATGAATTCTGCGAACAGAAGATGAAGGCCTAAGAGCCAAATGGAAGCGGCACTTAAAAGAACTATATCAATGAGTGAAACCTCTGTAAGGCGAGAGCGAGGAAATTGAATACGACTGTGGCCCAAGTAAGTGTAATCATAAGTGAAATCGAGAGAGCAGAGAAAGACTTAATGACACACAGAGCACCCGGCGTGGACAAAATCGGCGGAAAAATGATGAAGACAATCAGAGGGAAAACAAATGTGAGCCTGTTTTGCATAATCAAAGTTAGAAAAAAGTAGAAGACCGCCGGAGGGCTGCGTGGAGGAAGCGTGAGCATTTAAAATCGAAGAAAACGAGGACCGAGAGATCTTAAGTTGAGTCCAAGTACATGGAGACGGAAAAGAATTGAAATAAGAATGAATTTAGCCCAAAATAAAAGCAAATTAAGTTGTATTTATTAATATTGTATTAATTAATAATTGGTAAAACCAATTATTGCCCATTTCGGAACTGTGTCAACGTAGACCATTGATGGAGCCAACCAAAAAATGGTTAAAAGCCAGTCTTCTATCGGAGTATCTTTATGAAATTCCGCCATTGTTATTAGATCACGTCCAGCCACGTTACATCTTTGGCATGTGTCTCATCTCGCGTCTTTTTTTGGATGCTGAATTGTGTTTGAATTCATGGTGATGCTGGGCTCAAACCCAATGAGGATAGTGAATTGAATCGGTCTGAAGTATTTCTCAATTATTATCAAAAGTAAATTAAGCAATATGAAACAAATTAGTCAGTAGATATTGTGTATTATTAAAATTTAATCCAACTGCAACAAAGGGTATGCAGAAATGTGTGATTGTGGTTGCCTCATACCCACGGAAGACCTCACTCTGGAATGATCTTTGTCATCACCTCATTGGTTGAGTACCAGGCCAAATGTAGATCGGGAAACCATTGCTCATGCATTGTTTGCAACATTTCGGCTCGAAATTCGCGGCTTGACTCAATGTGAGACCACTGATCTCACCCGGGAAATGACAATCCTCCTCCCTTGTGCCTCGTTCAGCGCTTCTTTCTTTGATATCGGGAACAAAGTCCACGCCAAAAATATGTTGCATACACTACACTGCACTCTACCTCCAAATTATATCAAATTTACCTTACTTAACCTTAAAATATCGTTTAAGGCTTGACTTGTCGGAATTTATTCATCATGAAAGGTTTAAGTAAGTACTCACTGCACTTGTAAGCGAACAAAAAATATAATAATCATGAAAAATCTTCGTCATATAATACACTAAACTAAAGATGCCGTATTACGGTAAAATCTGGTGGTTTTTAAAGAAATGTTTTAACAAGTGGAATTGCAGTGTGTCCTTACTTTACCTTTTTAACCTTCCTGATTCTCTTTTGAAGTTGTTCTTGGAGTACGCTCTAACGCTAGCACATTTAACTCTCTAGAGCAAGTTCTCGCCTTTATATATCGATTATCTAAAAGACAGGAGGCCGCTGTGTTAAACCTCGTGAAGCTGCACCAGCTATTTAACTAAATGAAGGAGATTCCAGGAAATTTCATAAGAAGGAAGCGGTAAAGATTTAATTCCGTTGTCAGAGGAGAGGTACACTTGGAATTGAAGACGAATTCAATGAATTCGATTAGCCCGAGGGTGGTAGAAAAAATATTTGAGATGGAAACAAATTTCACGTTCTATGCTATCCTTTAGATGGCTAGAGATGGGCTACAAAAGTTGAAATTAGAGGGAGATCCACGCGGGGCAGTAGTGATGAATCGCCAACAGCGAGGAAACCGAAGCCGCCACCGCGGTTCCACACAGCTGCGTGAAAACGAGGATATTGTGATAAACGCGTTCGTCGTCGATCGTCTGGAATACGAAATGCGACCGCGGGACTAACATTTGGGGGGAGGGAGGGCATTTTTCCCGTTTCCTCGATAACACCTTTCGTTGTTTCAAGTGTCACGCGGTGAGGGCAAATCATGAAGGTCCCCGAATCTCACAGCTGCACCCTCATCCGACTTCAAGCAGCCATACTCACCCAGCAGTCAACAGGAGGGAAGCGACCGATTGAAACTACAGAAGAAGCCAAGCGGGATGAAGGTCACACCGTAGTATCATTCTCATCATGCTATGCAATGCAAAATGTCGTATTTTGTTCGCCTCATTGTGCTGCTTGAAAAAGTTACTTTGAAAAAATGATTTTGATGAAAAGGTTTACATAGCCGAAGACGTGAATCATTACAGCCTATAGTTAGCACTAGATACCCGAGCCTATTCTACAGCTCTAGGTATAAGTGCTACAAAAGGTAATAAATTCATCCGGATTGAAAGAATCAATATTATTTATGACGGTTTGTACGAGGATTAAAGTTGTTGGTGTGGTATATAACCTTCCCCAATGAGCAAAATTCACATTTATGACCGGAACCACTATCTACTATAGGGACGTGTAGCTCATTTTATCCAATGAACCTACCTATCATACCTACTAATAAGAGAAGACCGAACGACAACTAGTTGCCATCTTTGTTTTTAACCCGTATTTTTATAAATTACTTCATAAGTCGCGGTCGGTGATCTAGTGGTCGATCTCTCTCTTCCATTGTACATGATTCATCACTACTTTATATTCCGTGGAATGTTATGCTTAACAATAAATATTTCTTCAAACTTATAATAATTTACAAATATCTCAGTAATTTACCTCACATGGAAATGGTAGCAGGGACCTCGCTCTACGGGCGACACACTCTTTCAGGAACAAGGAACTCGGCTCAGATCACTGTGGCAGCGACAATGCTGAGCGGCCAGAGTGGACAAAATGGGGTCCAACTACTCACCTGCAACATAAGAAAAAATGTTTAAACAGAAAATAATGTAATTACTCATTCTTAAGACGTGGATTTTAATGACCAATGTAATTTATAAAAAATGACCCATTAAAAATGCTCAATTTCACAATAATTGACCTAAAGATAAAACAATTTTTTTTAGATATTACGCTAATCTTAAATTCTTTGATTTGTTAAAAGAATCTCATTATAAATTTGAAACAGAAATAAAAATAAAAATACAATGAAAAAAGTTATAATCTTTTATTTCCACAGTGAAAAACTGAATTTCTTATATGCCATTTCAATAATAAAAACAGACGCTTAAAGTAAATTTTCTTACAGTTGTTCAACACACTCACCAACAAAGTGTGTTAATTTCTACAAGGCACATTATTTCACTTTAGATATGTTTTATGCTAAACTTTACAACTCCCAGCAAGAAAAAACACTCACTCGACGGAGTTCAACAGCTAAAGACAACAGCTAAACTTTACCTCAAAGGGGAAGGTAATCCTCTTTCTTATTCCTATAGATGTGTACTCCACTCTCCTTCCCCTACCACTCCCTCATTTTCCCTCACTTTCAGTTATCTCCGACAACATTGTTGCAAGTAACCTTGCCTCATCCATATTTCCTGCTATGCTTACGAAGTGACCAATGAATCTCCAACATTGTCTTTCTTTTACCACAATAAGTCCTCTTCTTCATCGCTTGAGATTAGAGGGAGTACATCGAAGTCCGTTGTCATAAATCAGCCCTTAATCAGCCGCAGATGAATTCTCAAATTATCACTGTATCACGGGAAGGGATTCACTTTTTACGCGATTTTTTCGGTTTAAAATCACTCAAATACATAGTACTTTCAAAAATGCAATGCACTTTTAGATGTCGTAATTTGAAAAATATTTTCGTTAGAGAATGTAAATTTTCACGATAAAAATTAATAAACACCGGACTGCCGTACCGATTTTGCGGATGCAGCGATGTCTTATGTAAGAATCGAAATATATTCATCCTTCATGTATTGACTGCACTGTATTACTTTCTTAACAGTGATCTTTCTATCAGCTTCAAAAAAGTTTCTTATAAATGGTCGTCATTAAAATTTGGCCATGTGTCTCTAGTTTGTGTGTGTGCGTTGTTTTCTGTTTTTAAAATCCATTTAATAAAATTAGATTTTATGACTTTGTGCTATGTATTTTTTGAAGTATTACATAAAGCTTTTAGAAGCTGCATAATACTTCGCTCTAAGACAAAAAGAGCCAGAGTAGCACATTTTCAATTTCCCCTATTCCACCATTTTGAACGAAAATGGCCATGTGCAAAGTAATCTTTTGCCCTTGAAATATTTTTTTATAAAATATAGGCTAGTTTCAAGTGAAGTATTAGGTCACTTTTTAACATAGAGTTCATATCTTAAGGAAAAAACCGATAGGACATAAAATGAGGAGTTACTGTAAGTTAAAACATTTTAACAAAACAATTTCCCTATTTTTACCACTAAATTCACCAAAAAAGTCTTTAAATTACCAAAATCATTTTTAAAATGTCCTTTTCAACCGAAAATTACGACAAATGCTAGAGAAAAAGCTCTTAAAAACCTTATTTTTTTTGTTTTTAAAATTCAAGGGAAAAATATGCTAAATCATTTAAGTTCATTTTCTACTCATTGCATAGCAGTCACCAGTTACCTCATACTTCCTAGACATAGAGAACCACATTTTGTTTTTTATTGCAACTGTGTGTCTTATCCAAGGAGTGAGATGACGGTGAAGTCGCCAGAGACCAGATGGTGTATTACATTATTACGAATATTAATCGTTGAAATAAATCGGCGAGGTGGTGAGGAATTTAAAGAAGGCATTTAAGGGTTATAAATCGACGTGACCCCGAGAGAGAACGACGCGAGACACTTCAGCGATATTGTTCCAATGAAAAATCAACAAATGCTCACTAATAAGCACAGCATATTGTCAGAGTGGAATTTCGTGCACTAAATATATATGAACATTGTTATCGATCACCAATATCCACTCATTTAAACCAACCATATGGACTCGAAATGTTAACGAGAAATTTAATTCAAGGCAATAAATCATTCAGGAATTTGATTCACCCTCCTTCCGAATGTGCCCAGTTCATTCAACCGTATTTTGCCAGCATTATTATTTCCCACGCTTCCCATCCATCCAAGTTGCTTAAAAAGAAAGTACTTATTCCAATAGAAATTTTTCATTCCATCCCACAACCCCGAACACAATTGATGCAAATTAACACCATAGAACGCCTAACAAAATGTCTTATAATAATTTCACTTCTAACATTGCCATTGCACTTTCTCCTTTAAGCATGCGACAATAATTAGCAAAAATTACAAGAATTCATTTTTCCTTAAATAAAACTTTAAAATTTCAATAAAAATGCTTTATACCTATTAGAAATGCCAAAAACTAAAAAAATATTTAAAACTTGGAAGAAATAAAAAATAATTTTCACTGAATCCATGAAGAAAAGCGATCAAAATCTCTGCCTCTTTCCCTGCGCCATCCTTCAAAATACACCATTACATTTTTTAGCTGTCGCAAAACCTCGATTTTACGACTTGGAGGTTTAGACTTTCAAAACCCTCCGAAATGGGAGAGGAAGGTAGTTTTGTGTGAAGAGGCCACATTTGGGGACTCCTTTCTAGCCGCTGACAAACCAAGTGCTCCCACAAGTTAGTTTATTCTCCATTAATTTGCGTTCCTTCGCAACTGAACTGAAAGCTAAGGTAAACAATTAGCGCAAGTAAATCACAGAGCACTTCCATTTGCGTAGTAGCCACAATCTTGTGTCCTAATTAAAAAATTGCTTTGTTTCTCGATGAAAAGCGTCCGCAATTTCTCTCTCCCTCCATTCCCAACTCCCTTTCACTTCAGCTTTCTCCCGCCACCACGCATTTATGCGAACTTAGCGCAAGCCTCTGCCCTCGTCCCCGTTCGCATCGACTGAAGCCTTCAAATAACCATTCTTCCGCGATATTCAGGTTTCTCCTGAATATCGCGTCCTCATTGTATGGAGAGGGAGATATCAGAACCCTTCCCCCCACCCCCTTGTGGTGCTTTCTATTTAAATGTACTTTCGCCAACGGCGTACCCCTCTCTCGTGGAGACTGCTCCAAAGGAAGTTTTAATGCATGTCGGGTAATTTTACGGTAAAGAGCACGCGTAAAACGTAAGGCTTATCCTCGCTGGGATTAGTGTAAAATTCCTCCTTCATTTTGTTCCTTCCATTTCCCCTAGACAACATAAACATACGCCTTTGACACGCCTTTGACACCACACACAAAAACTTAAATGAGCACATTTAAGTTTTTCAAGGCAATAAAAAATTGCCAACTTATGCGTAAGTAGAATCAAAGGCACCTCCTCTTAAACATTTTTTCTCTAAATCAGACTTAAAAAAGGATCTCTTTGTTCTCCATCTGTCTCTTGTAATCGTGCTTCCACCAACATCCTTCGCATGAAGGGTCAACAGGTAACTTGAAATTCGAGAAATTCTTTTGCCCCGAAGCTCGACAACATTCAATCAAAACTATGTCGAGATTCTGTGAGGCAATATGGAAATTGCAATTTCAAACTTCTTTCTCCATTTTGAAGTGATGTTTACTCCTCAGACTCCTTGTCGTTGCCAGACATTAAGAAAGCTCCATTTAGCGTCTTGAATTGGGTAAAAAAAGATTACTAACTTCAATTTTGAACATCGGGTCAAATAAAGAGCACAATAACTTAAAACTCATGAAAGCTCGGGCCATCTACATTGTAGGATTTAGCGGCTTTAAAAATTGGAGACACTTTTTTTGTAGTAAACATTTTTTCGATTTTGACATAGGAATGCGTCTAAAAATGTAGGTAGTATGGGGCGAATTAAAGCCAGGCTTATATGACAAAAATATATCCTGATTGAAATTTTTATATCGTTAAACCAACGAGTTGCACATAAATCGAGGTAGTGAATTCATTAGCATAATGGAGTCTAATTTGTGCACTGCACGATACATTATAAGCCGTCACACTGCCGTGAATCCCCCACAGGATGTGGGAAATGATGCACTCCGTCAGGGTATGGCTCCGAATTCCACAAATGCGAAGGAATATTTAGATCATACACACCCAGATACGTTCTCTAACGGCAAAGGTGATAGCAATACAAACATGCGTGGTAACGTTTAAAAGATCTCGGCGAGATAAACATTTACGGAAAATGAACATTTCAAAGCTGTATGAAAAGAATGGATTAAAATTGTTTTCCCCTTGTACCGGTGGGCAAGTTTTCCTATAAAATATGAAGAACACACACTTTGGTTTTTAAATCTAAAAATAAGATACCGTATTATATTCACATAGATTATTGTTCCCGGAAATGGGTGGAGCATATGTAATTAAAAAAAAATGAACGGGACTATTGCAGAACAAATTCTTCGCTCCATAGCCTTTACATTAGAGTTAATTTGCGGCGATCATGGTTTATAATTCGAAAATTAAGTAAAATATTAAATATTTAGTGCTTGAATGGTACTTGTAAGAAAAAAGTGCGAGCGAAATTGTATTCGTACTATTCGAACGGGATAAAAAACGGATTGAATTACGGATACGCTCCAATTAAGATTACAAAAATCAGATTTTTCCCATTGGCCATGCTACCTTGATGAAGTACCTGCCTATAGGTATACATTGATATTAAATTAAGGCGAAACTGGAATCAAATGTTTGTATTATTCATCAAAAACATTTAGCAAAAGGTTTTTTGTTGTTTAGCTAATGTTTGCTGTTGATATTGAAAGCAAGATGATGACATGAATTGCGGGTGAGATGCTCACAGCCTAGTTGAATATGTAAAAAGAAGAAAATCATAAATGTCTCTTCAAATGAACAGACTACTACTTTCGTGGACAACTTGTTAAATCCCTATGATGGAGCTTAGGGAAGACTGCTCTAATGCAAACCGATGGTGAAGAAGTAAGAATTTTAAGGCATGAAATTTGGAGCAGTGTTAGAATATTTCTGTCGTCTTTATATATATTTTTTGAGCCTTGGACTTCGTTATATACAGGCTCTAAAAAATTCCTTTTTAAAAGATACTGGGTGAAGATGTGCGAAAAATAAGAAAATATCTAGGATGATAATTGGTATCTCATGCAGCATTAAAATTTAACCTTCACTATTTCATTTAACTATCTCTTCAGCTTTACAATAATTGATCCCATTACCTTTCAGCACCTTTTTAAACGACCAAAACGTTTGTAGAGTCCGTAAGTTCTTTTATTTCAGTTTTCTTTCAGTTTAATTCTCCCCAATTTAGTAATTTCCGACTCCACCAATTACCATCGAGGCCCTTAAAGTACCTAGTTGTAGCGGTAATTATTGGTCTTTGAGTGTTTTTTACTTTACTGATTTTTATACTAAATCAGAGTAAGTGATAGCCTCAATGCATCTCAATCCGTTTAAATTATGGACAGTGATTACTATGACAGTAATTACTATAAGACAGGTATTCCCCATGATGCAATATATCTTGGGTTACATACATTTTTTTTCTCCGATAGATGTGTAAAGCATGAAAAGATCATTTTTATAAGATGATTAAGATCAGGTAGGAACGAAAACGCACCAAAAACAACGGTTTACCTAACGATACCAGTACCTATCTTGCAAAATTTTTATAAATAAAATAGAATTAATCCAATGCAAAAATATAGCGCATTGACTCAAGAAGAATATTTGAAGAACATTATATCTTTCTGGAAATGTAAACTATTTTATCTTTTGTATGCAAATACTGTTTGGAACACATTTGCGATATTTCGGAAAAATCAACAGGCAATCAAAAGTTAATGCCACCTTCCTAGGGGCCTCGTGCCTCAATGGAAAGTTAAACATTCAAATCAATTAGCATTCATGCCGCGAGTTATCGCGTAGAGCAGAAAAAAATAAAAGTTGTCTGAACCTAAAAGCTTCACGGTTCGTGGGAAACTTCTAAGAAAGAATTCAAAGCGTCGCATAATTAAAACTTGAGCTTAGTAACACCCAACGCTTAACTTAACACGACACCCAATAAGGTTGCACTCATACATTGCAATTAAACAATGTTTAACTTCACATACTTTCTAACTTCCGTCCGACTGGACGGAAGGTAGAAAGTATCCTTTTTCTCATGCCTTAACAACCAAGTTTCAGAGCCATACTAAACTTAGCTCTAAGATTTCAATATTTTATTACTTTGAATCAATATTCATAGTCCTTATACATAGTCATATCCACTCTGTCTGTAAAAACCTCTTTATATAAAGCCAAAATTATTTAAATTTCCTACTACTTTGTCCACTTTTATCAAATACACTACCGAAATAAGTTACCTTCAAGGTAGATATTGGAGAAAATGAATGGTGAAACAGTCGAACATATATATTATACCATATTTAAAAAAATGTAAGACAGCAGTCAAGTGGTTGCAAAGGAAAGAAGAATAATGAATCTATTAGAAATAAATTAAAATTTAATTGGCAGTAGCCTAGCTATACAGTGAAGGAAGAGGAAATTGGTGGGGAAACTATAGAGTTCAGCCACTATACATCTTTGCGTTAAGCAGGAGGCTTGTTACTTAAGTATATGATTGGATGTCTTTATCACTGAATACTTGGCGAGGCACAACTTATGAAATTAAACTTCACGAGTATGATGTCTTCAAACAATTAATTGCAATTACATAGCCAGTACTTTATAAATACGATATTGAGCTATATCCTTTAAACTATCACCCGTAATAACTGGAAAAATATTGAGAAGTTTGCACATAAAATCCTATGCCCTACGGTATCAATTTCTACAAAAAAATCATAATTCACCTGGTGCAAATATTAATTTTATCAGAACAGTGTTGAAAAAATGAAATAATAATATAAAAGGCTTATTGAATGTTGTCAAAATATGAAGAGGATTTGCGAATAAAACTAATTTTTTAGATAAGTGACAATAACATACACTTTCAGGGGCAATTGCTTTTGTTGAATTTATTTTAATCCAAAGAACTTGTTTTTTTCTTCTTTGTATTTTTAGAAAGTTAAATTCTCTTTTGCTCATTTTTCAGTGTAGTTAATTAACTAATACTTAATTAATAATTATGATTAAATCCTAATTATGTTGTAAAATTTTATATCCATAATATTACAAATAAACAAAATATCTTGATAATTATCATTTTTTTCTCCAGATATATTTAAACACTAATATTTAATCAGGTTTCCGTCATAATCAAATGTTATCTGATTGCGAATGTCCCCGGTGTCCCTACTAATTATAATTACATACTCTTTGTCCTTCTTTTATACCATCCAATATCTTCCCTCACTGTGTACTTCTTTTCCGTATGCTCTTAAAATTTCATAGGTTCACCATTTGGGTGTTCCATATAAATGCTTAATGGATAAGGTCTATGCCTATTATAGTTATCAAACGAGAATCTTTACCTTGTTCTAAAATGATAATGGAATAGATTGCATGGAGATTGTTATCACATGATAGTCATTATTTTCTGATCCTGAAAGGAGAGTGACAACGAATTTTTTAAAGTTTGTAGAAAAAGGCGAAAAATATATGTAAAAGTTTTTGGCAACTTTAGCAACGCTTATCGCAAATTTAAAATTTCAAATCTATTTCAAATGCGTTCCATGATTTGAGTGTTAAATGTTTTTTGCGATTCAACATACAATAATGGGGAGTAAGTTCCCTTTTTATTACTTACCTATTATTTCGTTGCGTATCTGTTTTATAAGTGCATGGTTATTTTCTTAGGAAATAATAAGTACAAATATTTCGCCTAATCATTTATTTATCTTTTCTTTTGATCGCTAATTGTTTTTGCCAGATTATAGCTTACGAGTGGGTATTAGAGGCCGACGGAATGATTTAACCGTTTTTACATCACGAATTTAGAATCGTGAAATGCGGATAAGGGCAGACTGTACTTCTTATAAAAAGACTCTGGGCTGGATTTACAGCCTGCGATCCACCACGGTCAACCACGTTCTCCTCCTCTACCAATTTTACGACCCTCTCTGGAGTACACTGTTGCTTCAGGAAATATTTTTCAGAAAAAGCTTTCATCAATTTTCTCGAATGTAACTCTTTGGATCATTTCCAGGATCAGCATAGCCAGGAGTGGCTTATCGGGATCCCAGGGGTACACGATCCACCGAGAAGCAAAAAAAAAAATTTCCACGGCTAGACTGATTTTTTTTAAACAGGGATACTTCTTTCTAAGCTATATATATTCAAGTGCCCCTCGGTTTGGAACTAACTTGATTGTAAAACACCATTCTTACCTTTTTAGTTGCCTCAGAGCGGGAAAAATGACCTATTTGATTTGCTTTGTGTTTTTTTTCAAAGCGCCAGGTTCCATAATCTTTTTGCAGCGATGGAATTATATCTGGCTTGTTATAAAGCGGAAGTTGCGCAGAGATCTCTTCAGCCTATGACGACCTTTCCTTCCGGGCAGCCGAAACTCAGCGGCCATTATCCTTCGATGAATCATTGTTTTAGGCTTCGGTTTTCATTCTGGCGAAACTTAATACGTTGATGGAGAAGACGGAGGAGCACGGAGGTTATCTTCTAAATATCTCTCGGACCTACTCCTTGTATCTTTACTCCTCGACAAATGCCGCTCCATCATTTTCAGAATAACTTTCTAAACCACAGGGGTTTCGGTTGCAATTCACTGTGACTACACGTCGCTGTAATAAATTCATTCGCCATCGTACTTTAAAATTTGATCAACAAAAATAAGGATGAACTTTGAAGACTAAACGGTAAAGCTATTTACTTCCATTTAATCTAGCAATCCGTGAGGCTTCTAGCATTTCAATTTCCACCAATATCGTTTCCGAAACAATTCTCATTGCAGGGAAATAGCTTTCCAGTAGTTTATGGGAGCATTCCGAAGACATCCCCACGAAAGTAAATGATATGGAAACGCTGGTAACTAGCTCTGTGTCTCCAATTAAGGCAGCAAAGATTAGAGTATCGAATAGGTAATGAATAAAGTATAAATCACTGAGGGTATAACATACAACATAACTACAGATATAACATTGAAGTCGTAATCTGTGAGCTCAAAGGTAAATGAGTTTGCGTGAGTACCCTTACAAATCGTGATAGTGAAAAGGCCTAAATTTTACATTTTATACTATGAGGTGGAATTAATTGCATATGATTCAGACTCACGTGCTTACCCGTAACATGCAATTATCACAATTTTAGTAAGAGTAAAATGCTCAAAAAACCAATGCTGAGGGGTTTTTGAAGGAAAGGAGTTGACGACATTTATAGAAGCATGAAACTATAGCGAAATTAAGGGTTGGAGTGACGCAATAGGAGTAAAATTTGTTTCTCACCATAATTGTCGGGAGTAGGTAATAGGCGCCCCTCTTCTCCCTGCAGTAACCTCTCCTTCATCCTGTATTCTTTTCCCTCCCCTCTCACCTTCTCCTCATTCCCCCACGCCTTAACCCCGTTCACCCTTTCCCCTCTCTCCCTTTCCCCCACTGTTGATGATCCAGCTACATAAAGCTTGTGTTTGTTTCTAAGATTGCCGGATGATGATGTGGGTCAACGAATCCCGGATCGTAAGTGAAAATAATTATTTAAGGTATGTTAAAGTTTTTTCCGTATTGGTAAATCATGATATTACTCGTAAAATGGACGGAATCGAATTAAGGAAAGTAAAAAAAAAATTAAGTAGGCACTTGGACGTCAGTTATGCATCTCAATTTACACGAGGCCTTCACGTAAGAAGAATACGCTGCTCAGCATTCTGCTCTCTGTCAGCACTGCTTCTCTTCCTCACCGCTCTATGCATAACTAACGATAAGTAAAAGAAGCTCTTTTTCTCAAACGCATGATTATCATGCCCACAATACAGAATATGGGTCACATATTTTGAATTAATTGAACAAAGTACCTAACGATGAATTAAATTGATACGGTTTGAAGAATATCTACCTTACTTGGTCAAACCTTTGAGGTAAATAATAAAATGTTTCTCAAGAAATTACAATGGGAGTCTCTATAAATATGTAGTGCACAATAAGGATGACGATTTAGATATTTACAAGACACCTGAGTTTACTTGTGATGC
>LYUA01001688.1:254101-266220 GCA_002093875.1 Calopteryx splendens | reverse complement strand
CTATGTACAGGTTATATTTATGGATTATGGATTATTATTAGAGAAATTATTATACTTATGGAATTGTTGAGATCTCTGCCATTATCAAATGTCTACCCAATTTACTGTTATGTATGTATCTACCCTCAGGTACTGGCATGTATCTACCCGCAATAATAACTATTACCTTTAGAACCAAAAGAAATATAAAATCCAAAAAGTGACAGAATAATTCAACCTACTATGCGTGAGAATGCAGGCTCCCAGGTATTTTGATTTTACGGAGATTTATGTCACCGGCACTAAATGTATGTAAATGTTTAATCATTCTCAAAATCCATCAGGCCGCGCCTTGGAACTCCTCGAGAGAAACTAAGAAGCTGATGCCATTGACAATATGAGTACATTTCTCGCCGGTAACGTCAAAACCTTTTAGGTGCTAATGGATGATCATTCAATGACCAAAAAATTTTAAGGGTTTCATAAGACCTTTGACTGGCGAAGTCGGCATGAATAATCTTTGTTCGTGTAAAAAATATCAAAGAAGTCATTCAACACCGCCATAAAATAACTGCTAAAGTGAAAATAATAACACGAAAACGCATCAGTTATATGTTTGTTTCAGTTTAAAATTTTCTAATGAAAGCAAATAGTGAGTGAGTTACATGCGCATACTGATGTGTAATATCCTTACGAACTATTGAACCTTTCCATGTTAGCATACATTTCAATCTTCTTGATTCACTCTAGTTTAACCTTTCTCCTTGTCGTAAAGGGCTACTGACTGAATTATACGATCCTTAAATCAAAATGATTTGAAAAGGAATGAGAGCTCCAAAGAAAAATATACCACTGAAAATATTTTCACAATTTTGATAAAGAATAAGGCATGCATATCACGATACGCCATTTCCATGCGTAATAAAACATAGTAACGAAAGAAATAGCAAACATTGCCACTCAAACAATAATTTACATGGAAAACAGTTAAATGTACACCTGCAAATGGGAGAAGAAAATGAAGCAATTCTTACGGAGTGTCTAAGACACTCAAATATCATAAAAAGGTTTTCCCGTTGCCCACGGCAGAAAGCCTTTCCTTGTCCAATCCCCTCCAAGTGGTGCTCCACGGTCTATTGCCGGATCGTATTACTTAAATCTCCGAAGGTAACTTGGCTCCGAAGGGCCTCCCCTGGCCACCTCCATCTCCCAAGAGCACGGCTTCCTTAAATTTTCCTCTTTTTTGCTCCTTCCCGCTGTGCAGAGAAAAGTGGGAGGGAAGAGGAGGGTGCCACGTGGCAGAATATGGCACAGAATGAGGGGTGCTCGTCGCTCTTTTGTGAGAGACCTCGCTGACCTCTTCAAAGAGTAGTGTCGACCGAAGTCCGGACTGTTCGACAATTACGATTTGGATATTTCATATTTTACCCGATTTCCCTCCGTGCGGAATTTTGCAAAAAGTCTCCGGGAAAATTCTGCTCGATTGGTGCTTATGTTTGACCAGTGTTATTCAGAGGAATGGAATAAAGTTTTAATTTCTTGGAACCGTGTGACAATCAGACGGAAGCCCATTATAAACACCATAGAAGGATAAGTCTTCGGTAAATCTAAACTTCACCCAAAACCTCTAAATCTCTCCAGGCGTGGTAAGTAGGCATTCTTCTGTTGTACCCACTCACCTCCGAATGCTCGCAATTGCTTTCACCGAATCAATGAATACTCAATAATTTGCTGAGTCATCGAGGAAATCATGCGTTTATCAGGTCAAACGTGTGATTCTCGTTTACTTGCCCTCCAAATTTCACGAAACTGGTAACCTCTGATAATTTTAACTTTCATGGAATCAAACGACAAATTGTAAGTATACTATTTGATAAAATTAAAAAGTAAATAAAAACACTAAAAACAGAGCCCTTAATACATATTTACCACTTTTACCTATTTATTTTAAGGCACAGAGGTGCATACTATTTAATCTACCGCAGACTGAATTGCCTTACGCTAGAAACCACGCGAAACATCCCAGATTACCCGGTCTCCGCCGGACTCTGGTCCGGTGGAGACCCATTTCTCTAAACTGATTGGTTTGCAACTGGCTTGGTGCCTGTAGCCTATGGGTTCCATGCCGTCCGTTTCGGAGATACCACAGACTCGGAGGGACCCATGGATGCCGTTAAAACGAATCTGGTCGTGTCCTCTGTCCGCTTCGCGGGCCTCTAAAGCACCTGCCCACAGAGCCCCCGCCCACTGGCGTTCGGTGACTGGCGCCAGATGGCCCACACCGCATACCCTATTTGACGTGAAAAATGAGGTAGCGACACCTCTTGGCGTCAATTGCTATCATTAGCCCCTATCATCCCCCATCGTGTACAAGGTGGGCAGAGTAGCCACAGCTAAAAATTCACCCAGCCATTACATCTCCCGCCTAGGACGAAATGGTTGATGGTAAATGATTAAGCGCCGGTGACCTTGTTAATCACTTGAAGAGGTTTGGTAATTTAATTTTACTGGAGCAAAGTCATATTGCAGTACACTACCGATTCTCCCGAGCCACCATTATCCAATCGCTGAGTCACTGCACAATGCCCGTAAGCTCTCGGCAGCGAGACCACCAATGAAACACATTCGATTCCCAATTTAAATTTCTCTCAGGAAGGAAAAAATATTTAATTCAATGGAAAACACTCTATCACAAATCACATCCTCACAAGCATAAATTAGTAAACCAATCTTGACTGCAACTTAAAACGCACCGTTCCTAGTCACTAGTGTAATTTTTTTAACCTCGATAATGAAAAAAATTCTCAGACACCAATAATGTGCAAACATGAAGCGCAGATGTTTAGTACGAAGCATATTTCATTACATCAAAAGGTGACCTTTATTCTTACCGTTAATTTTTCTGCCATTTAAACCTAAAGGGTAGTTTACAAAACGTAAGGGACGGTAAATGCCTTATCCATACATTAAGAGAAGATCAATTTCCACCCTAGGTATCAAAGAAGCTTATGCTTGTTATACGGAGGTGGTCGGTGAAAATTACATCAGATTCAGCAAAATAATATGGAAATCATAAGTCAACCGAAAATCCAAATGAAAACTTTTATCATCACAGACTGCAAATAAATAAATTGCTATTCCAATTGATTTTACGTATACATTGAAGAAGAGACACATTTTTACTGGGGGGACACATTAAACCTGATGGACTCATATTTGTTTAGTCTACGTTTTTCCATCATAAAAATTAGTAACACTAATATTATAGGTCCGATTGCTACCATTTAAAAAGGGTGTTATTCCAGAAATTAATGGATACCTTATGAAGAAGCAGCTGGGTTTCTCGGCCCGCGACCACACTGGCCGACGGAGGGAAATTTTTGAAACTGGAACTCAGGTGAGGACAATCCTTATTTAGTAGTATGAGGTATATATGCATGAAAAACATATTAGAAATAATGCAAACTTATCGGCAGTACCATGAAGCACAACTTTTTCGCATACCTCAGCAAAACTGCAATTGGGAAATGTAGCGGTGATATTTCTACTCTTGAGCAGACAATGTCGACGTTATCTTTCAAAAATCAATAACCCTACTCACGCTCCAGCTGATTGGTTCATTTTATATTTTTGAAATACCTTTGGAGCTCCCAGGTTTCATAAAAATTCCAAGGATCATCCCGAAATCAATTCATTCCACTCGGAAACCGACTACTGCTACGTTGTGACCTGGGACCAGAGGTGTAAAAAGTAAGCAATCAATGCCTTAAAGTTTAAAAATGTTCCCAGAGATTCCAGCGTAGCAGAAATGTCTTACGGGCTAACTCCACACGATGGATTTTTCTCCCTGATACTGCAGCACCTCAAATATATTTTTTGTGCTTCTTGAGAGCATTTGAAGTGACCCTATTTCGAAACTCAAAAAGACTAAAATGCACACGAGCCCTTCGGATGTGATATCCCTAAATATGACCATAAATCTTTTGGGCATAGACAAACAAACTTCCTCACGGTTTGTTGACAGCGAAAACACTTAAGCTTCAAAAGGATATATTATTCTATCCTCTCCATAATTTGTAACTCTAAATCCATCTAATCAATCCAGTCCGTTTGCATAGCATAGGTACCTAAATTATTACCAGTATATTCTAAGTGAAACCATAATAGTGAAATATAACATCGTTTTTTTACCCTCTTGTCACATTCCACTGAGAGTATTTATTAACACATATTTGTCACCGTTTCGTCAGTTTTCATTTTATTTTATTCGATGCACGTCAAAGCTCGAAATTCAGAACGAATATTGTCCTATCCTGTTGTAGCATTGATATCAAGAGCACCTGTGAGTCGCGAGCAATGGAATGTTTGGTTTTCAATAGTGTTTGCACAGGCGAAGAGGCATCTACGGTGACTGTCGTTTTTTCACGTTCCCAGTCGTGGAGCCACGGATTCAAAAGTAGAGCGCACAGTGCGCAATCTACGCCTGAATTCTAGTGTGGGAGCCAAACTCGCTACTCATATTGTGAGCTCCGCCTACTCCACTTGTTTGTCTCCTCATTGCCTAGTTCGTATCTGCAGTTAGTCTCAGCCAGCAGGCACAGAACCTCGTCGAAATAGAAAGAGCGCACCAGCGTGTGTGTTATGGGCGCGCATCGGTGAGGAATGCGATGTGTTTTCCCACCTCATTGTTTACCCTTTGGCATCAGCGCTCGTTTATCTTCTCGTTGACGCATGAAATGGAAACCAGGGAAATCGTTAAGTTGTGCGCGTTGTATCCAGAGGCAACCTACTTATTACAGCGTGAGACCCTTTTGGGGAGGTCGTTATTTACTAAAGTGAAAGTAATTGGATTCTGATGCTCAAGAGTGCAGGGTGATAACGTTAACTTGTGATAAGTCTGCGATTTGTTTAATCAATTCGGGGAATAGAATAATTTTGTTAATAATTAGAGTTTTTCGGAATTAAAAATGAAAATCCTTTTATTCCATTAATTCTTTAAATACATAACCGTTTTTCCCATACCACACGTATCCTCACGTGAGGATACGCGGTATCTTCACGTGAAACCCTAGTTGGTATTAATGTAAAAATGAACATGAAGTGACAATTGACTGTCTGGAATTCGCGGCATGTCGCGTATTTTGCTGATTCCCCAATAAACAACCGAATAATAAATTAATGATAATACAATACAAGCAGCAAAGGTAGACCTCCAGATAACGTTTGAGAAAACTGAGTTCGTAACGAACATTTAACAGAATCTCAGAGTTTTATTGGTGGAACACGGAGAAATCAAATGAAAGGGAAATCCTAACATCACCGAGAAAGTAGCCCTAACGTCACGGATTCATAAAATGGAAATGATGTAACATCTCACCAAATGCATATATAACAAATGATCAATATCCTTTAATACTAAACGCAGACATTAGTGCAGTAACCCAACCTGAGGTCATATATGCAGCAGAATTAGTCACGATGAATAGGAAAATTCTGATTGAGAAATTGAAAGTCAAAGAAAGAAAGACTCTGAAAAAAAGGTTTGGGGCCAGTCAAGGAAAATATTGAGTTCAGAAGACGGCACAACCAGGTGGAAAAATTAACAGAAATTATTCGATAAAGAAAGATTATCATCTATGGTCGCATAACACGAATGAATCCAGTGAGATTGACCAACCGGATCTTCTCCTACTTTCATGGGAAGAAAACGGATGGCCTAGTTTACTGAAGTGGAAAGGGATCTAAAAGAATTAGGATCACGTGGAAAGGAATTCTGGAGTTTGACCTTCATAAGAAGAAACTTGAAACAAACCGGGGTTACCAAGAAAGGCCAAAGTTAAAAACAGGCATGAAATGGGATGGACAAAGAAAGAAAGAGAACCGATAAAAAATTCGGAAATACTAAGCGAAAGATACACCCCAAGGAAGAAAACAATTGAAAAAATGATCCATATCTGATCGACATGATACAATAGAAGATTAAACATGGTGACATCGGAAAGATATAAAATTGCTAGAGCTCCAACTTGATGGCATTTCCGTTAGAGTTACTAACTATCTTTTGCTAATAATTACCTTTAATGATACTTAAACAATTTAATATGATTCGTTCTTACGGTAAAAATGTGCCGAACACTTAAAATTTTTAACTCCGTAAAGCATGCGAACGTGTGAGAAATACAAAGTTGTCATCGAGCATCATCCTCTCACTATCATGTCAATAACTGCCAACATTACCAGTCTTTTTGATTTAAAGGTACTCCTCCTGTTTATTATATCCTACCATATATTATTATATTTAGGCCTCAACTTCATCTATCAATACTACCTTCTCTGTTTAACATTCAATGAATTCAATAAATGGTGTTAATCCTTGGCTTTCCTCATGGGATATTGATGATAGTCTGCCTCAAATGGGCTCATTCCATTTGTTTCTTCGTTGATCCTATACTAATATCCATGACTACTTTTCTATTTTTAAAATTTATTCCTCAAGGACTTAATCTGCTCATCTTACTCTTATAATTCTCCTTGAACATCAAAAGGCTTTGTTTTTGTTTGCATTTCCAATGGCCAATTGATCCAATTCAGAGAGTTCCACACGAAAGTAAAACTTTCACTTACCTATTGCTTCCTCTGTTGTTTGCGACCTTGTCGATCGATAAACATTTGACATCTACAATCTTTCAGAAATTGAATCTGCACTTGGTGGGCACATGCGTGCGCTTGTGACGCGTTGCATATAACTTCAAACTCTCGCGGAAACTCTTGCCCTAATTTGAAACGGAAGTGAAATATGGTCCTCGTCTAGGAAAGAAAAATGCTCAAGGGACCTGGCCATCAGGAATGATAATGCCAGTGGACGCCCACTTGACCCGATCTGCCAAGCTTTAATGGGTCAATGGTCGAAAAAAATGGTCGCCTCGCTGATTTTTGAATCCCCATATAGGCCTTAGGTCACTTAACCTGCCTCCCAATTTCCACGACCCCGTTACCTGGTACCTTCTGGAAGAGCGATCAATCTCACCACCATTGATTTTGCCATTACTGTGGAAAAACTGGAACTAATTTTTTCAAGAGAATTTATTTAAATTTATTCAAAATAAAATCATGGACGCTCTTCATTACATTATTTAACAAAATAAATTAGATAAATTTATTTGTTAAAAAGGGGCGTGGTATTCCAGTGGTTATATCGCAGGGCTATTGAAAAAAGGGCCCCGGTTCGATTCCGGGTGACGCCTCTTAGCACCCTCAGGTTCACCTGAGCTGTGTATCATTTTTCGGTTACCAGATCATCCAGAAAATCGCAAGCGGTACAGGGAAAGAAACTGGTCACCCTACCCTAAGTCGCTGGACTTCGTTCTGGATGAGCTCTGCCCATATCTACCAAACCAACCCTCTGCTCGATTACTATGATTTTGAATTGGCGAAAGTCATCCATTATTGGATAATTCTAGCTCAAATCTCCACGCGTGTCGGCTGAAATCCGAAAACTAGAGGAATAAAGAAAAGAAATAAAAAAACGCGGTTAAGGGTTCGTTCACAAATTTTTCACTGCCCTTTCTGATAAGAGTTGAATAAAACCTTAAGCCCTCGGATTTTCAGTTCTTCGTCTGTCGCTTAGTTTCCGAGTTACCGACGGCTAAACATCGAAGCGTATAACATTTACGCTGAAATGGGTTGGCATATGGCTATTAACTTGCAAGTCGTTGCCATACTAGAGCCACGGTGCGTAGGACCTATTCTGCAGTGTCTTTGGACGAGATGAACCCAAATGATGCAGTGACGATAACGGAATGTGCGGCAACCTTTGTTATCTTTCTTTTGGCTTTACAAGTTACGAGATGACGGCAGAAGAAAAATGTTTTAAATAAAAAGCATTTTTGGTTGACTTCCTGAATTCGTGATTTAAATTGAGATTCAGCATCAGAGTGAAAAACCTCATTCCCGTTATCGCTGGTTATCCTCGAGGTCTTCACCAGTTTTACCGACTGCCACCATCATAATTGTGAAGAAGGACTTGGAGATATAGATATAAGGAAAAGAAGGAATAGATAAAACGCAAAAATGTGGCATTAACGTCTATATACCAACGAATGACTAAAAGATTACATGGGTGTTATTATTTTAATAAGGTTAAAATATTGGCATTGGAAAACTCGTTAGTGCTATTTCCAACGTGACGCCCGTTTAAACAGAAAAAGATCAGGCTTTAGGATCGCACATACTCTGTAAAAACACTGAACACATTAGTACACAGTACATTTGGAGAATTAATGATGGGCACAAGAATAAAACAAAATCTTCACGTTGCCCTGTTTTCTTCTTTATGCATCAAATTCTTCGCGAATCTGACGTAATATTTGCCCAAAAGCGTTCGACTCAAGAACTCTAGGAGACAGAAATTCACCTCCCCGCCTCCAATGTGATGGGTAAAGTGCAGGTCGCACATTCAGCAGAACGTTTGAGGTTAATCGATTGCAAATAAAGTAATTACTCATCCCGGAATGAATTTCACTCCACACACGGGAAACGATGGTCTCGGCCAACTGCCTCCCGTTAATGGTTAGTGCCTACGATTCAACCCCTATATCAAAGCGTTCATTGAATTTACGACCGCATTGGGTGATTGCTCTTGACGACCAATAGCGGCTTTGCTCCAGCGAATAATTTTCCCTTAATCGATTTCCGACGATAGCTTTCTCATTAAAATGGAAAAAGATCAGAGGCATCGATCGGATCAGCGATTCCCTGAAGCATTAGCCAAAGTACCCATTTAATATCTAAGGCAAGGTATTGCTCGTTACAAGGACTATTGAGTGTGCAAATTACATGGAACAACTCTTAAAGCTTTCTCGATAAATCGACTGGCATGGTTAATGTACGGTAGGAAGTGCAATTTGCAAAAGTGCAAGGAAATCGGAGAGTAATAGGCAAATCTTCACGGAAAAATTTTATTCTTTAATAAAAATAACATCTCCCTCTCCTAATTCAATCTCTTTAATACTTCTCGTACTATTCTCAATCCCTTTTTAATAATATGCCCACCCATAAACTACTAAAAATTTGCAAATAAGCTTGCTTGCACACACAATAGGCCTTAAGCAGAGTGCAACTTGTAGGCAGCCAAACAGTAGTGGGGAGTGGAGGATAATATTCAGGCCATGAGACTGGAAGATGTCCCGCCCCCATTGGCACGGAAATCCGAGATAGAAGGTGGTTTGTCACCCGCTGCCACACACATCCCGACTGCGGTGGACCTTGGGCGGCGGTCTCGGGTGTGGAGAATGTGGGGTGGGGGACGGAGGCAACGGCGTCGGTGGGCGCGGGAACACCTCCCCTCAACAGGTGCGCGTAATTGGCTCTCCTCTTCTTCCCCACCGATCGATATATCCTCCCGCCGGCTGCCGCCCCTGAATGTTCGTCGTCGCCAGGGACGGCAGGGTTGAATTCTGCTTTCCTCCGAAAAAATTCCACGGTCCACGGTGGATCATTCCCCAAGAATCAGATCACAAACCACATTGCCTATTGACTATCTTCTCTGGAAATAGACCGATTCAAGAATCAAATAAAATATTAAGAAACCACATCTGGCAAATCTAAAAGATTCGAAGTTTAACGCTGAATTAATGTTAAAAGTAGCGTGCGAATTGCGTAAATTAAAATGGCCGCTTTAATAGCGTCATTATGGCGCTGATTGAGTTTTTACTTTTGCCATCTTATTGCGATAACTCTCTCCCTGAATTCAGTGCATCTATGAAGAAGCTGGAAAAAGATCGTGACCTTGTGGAAATGAGTCCCACATAATAGTGATAATTCTCATATTTTCGATATCTTAAGTATTTTTATCCAATGATCGGTTGACTCCAGCCCTCTACTTTCCTTTTACAGTGCTAATTCCTTTGTATGCCCCAATCTGGGTGTACCGTCTAACATCCACCGTCATCGACAATCACGCCGTTGGGAAAACTGTATTTTCGGGTAATTCACTTTCAAATATTTCTTCTTCATTCGAAAAAAGGTTCGAGCATACGCGATTTGAATTTTTATGACTGAAATTTATAAACAACTTATATATTAAACCAATGCTAATAAAGCGCTCGATTTAAAATTTGATTTAAAATTCGATTTCTTTTCCGAAAATCAGAGAGCAATGACCGTTCCTAGTTTCCTCACCAAGATGGCTGCGAAAGCCTTTCCTTTCGTGATTCGAAACACGCCTAAGGAAGGACCACCCGTACTACAGTGTTCATCAGGTATTTACTACCCGTGCTCTACATAGGCTATCAAGCATCTGAATATGAATAATTCTTCCGCAAGTGCCATGATCTTTGTGTTTTGCCTACTTGAAGCGCTAACTCCACTTCTTTATCGTTTTAAGCACGAAAACCTGGGAACTAGAAGTCAACGATGAGGACGTTTGGTCACATTGGTGGAAACATTTGCCTTTGCACAAGTATCCAACATTAACACAAAATTATTCCAATTAATCAGCCGTCACCCTGCAATTTCATTCCCAATATACAGATATACCTTGCAGTAATCGAGGGGTTATAAGCAGCCATAATCAGGGCCACTGCAGGACGTTGTCTACAGAAGTAAAACGCTCTACGCTTCAAAAAATGATTTTCACCATATTATCGCCTTATGCCTTTTTAATTAAATTATTGTACCTGCATAACTAATAAACCCGGAAGAAGTATGTCTCTTTGTTGTCATAAAACAAATAAATAAGGAAGCATGGTTAAATCCAATCGTGCCATACAGGACTTCAACGATTCAGATAGACAAATATCTAAAATATAGTTATGTATCCAAATACTATGCTAATATAATATAATAACATATAAATATAATTATCTATGCATAATTTTGGGCAATGCGTATTTTTACCCAAAAATGAATGGATTTTTCACCCTGTTTTGGCCTCTTTCTGCATTACCTACAGCACAGAGCACAAAAACACAACACAAAAAAGCTAAATTTCTTGATTTTCAACTTTTGATAAGACGCATTTATTATAATTAAAAAAAGAAAAGTAGCAGACTTCTGCTGCCACAGCAATCATGTATGTGAATTTTGTTAGTATTCTTGCAATCCGATGCACGGACTTTAATTCGTTGACTGTGCCACCGAGTAGCAGGGAATGAAAACTTGATATCAGAGGAATAGAAAGACAATAAAGCATTTCAACAAGTGATAAAAAAGTATATTCGAAAAATATCGTCTTCGAGCTCATAGGATAATTCCCAACTGCTTCCAATGCCACTTCATGAAAATGTCAAATTTAGACAATCAAGTAATTTCTCAAATGAAGGGAGCCATTAAACTTTGAAAAAAAAACAGTTTCTTCCACCTTTCATGCATTTTAACCCACCGTGACTGATGGAAGGGATGGTTGAATTTCTCCTATTGTCACAGGTGAGAAGAGATTATCATTTTCAATGGAGACAGTGAAACGAACAAATCGAGCAAAATGAAGCTGAAAGCCGCGCGGGCACACTGTGGAAAGAGAAACGCAGGAGAGGAGACAGTCCAGACGGGCACATATAACACGGTCCTCCATCCCTTCCTACGCGCTCCCTCGTCGTCGTCATCATCATCATCATCATGGGCTATCAACCCGAGGATCGGTTTGTAGCAGCTCTCCAAGCTATGCTTGTTACCTGCGAATCTCTTCACTCCCTCATAGCTTTATGCGCTGACGTCCTCCAACGCCAGCTTGTCGTAAATCATCATTAACCTTCCTTTTTAGGCAATTATTCCCACCTGTGTTTCTTTCTATTATTATCTTCAACGAGCCAAGGTGCCTCAGGAGGTCGCCAATTAGTTTTCCTCTTCTTCTTTAACGTGTCCTCCATAGGTTTCTCCAATCACTCACCCTTTAAAGTACTTCATTTGTTACCTTGTTTATAAATTTTACTTTCCTCATTATTTGGCAGCACCGCATTTCCATCGCCTAAAATATCGCTTTCTTCCCCCTTTTCCATCACTCTCCTTCTTCTAAGTGGTTTTCATAGATTTCGCTCATCACCTAGTACCTTCGTAGTACGCAGTTATGTTTCTGTGTTAATATTTAGTTGCTTTAAATCTACACGATACCCCGCAAGCCGCCGCTAGGGCGTGTGACAGGAGGG
>LYUA01001688.1:155385-175310 GCA_002093875.1 Calopteryx splendens | reverse complement strand
AATGATTTTCTTTGGTATATGATATCTAAAAATTCCATAACTACGTACCACAAGTAGGGTTTCCTTTTTTTAGAAAAGAAGTAGACGAATCCCGTCATAAAAGTGTCAAGGATCGCGTGGGCTTCTGATGGGTAAAGGACATTTTGGCGCAGAAGATTCGCTCTCGACTGCGTGAGTGCGACACTCTTATTGGAAAGTTTAAAGTTGGTGCACAAATTCTTTTACTCTTAATTAAATTTTGTTAAAATACATTGCTTCCAACCCGAAGAAAACCTCGGTGACACAGAGTTCATTTTCCATGGGGATTGAGATCGCATTGGAGAAGATACAACTCCTATTATAGCGTTGGAGACCAAGTTCATTCCCGGGAACCAAGAAGAGGCATTAAAGCAAATGAAAATTAAAACGGCGCATTAAGCTGAGTCTGTGGTCTATAAGTCCCTCGCTGTTGTATAATTCATGAGGACATTCTTTAAGTTACCGACTGCTTGAAAGAGACACACACTTAAAAGGTCTATTTTTGGGCTCTTATTTTAAAAATCTCCTCGTGCACTTAAAGGAACGCCCACTAGTGGTTCTTTTTATAATCGACTTCTCATCACTCGGAAATTTCGTTATTTCCCATAATTTGATTTAAAAAAAAGACAAAAAATTTTCACGAGAGGAATGACATGTAAGAGCAACAAGGCGATGGATGGTATTTATATTATGTTCTCCTCGAGTTAATAGAGGCGTCGATGATTTTCAAAACCAGCTCTTATTATTCATCGCGAGCCTTTTCATGCAACGAGATCTCCGGAAGATATCCTAATACCGATGCCGATGACCTAATCTTAATTGCTACTTACTAAGCAGCGAAACTAAAATGAACGCTTGAAGAGGGAGGACAAACAATTTATTCACGCTGTCATGATAGTATCTATAACTTTCAAAAAACCTATTACAATCTTCTCCTTCTTCCCTGGGCTTAGATATTCTTCCTTCTATTACTTCCTTCAACATCCCACTATCCTTCAACATTATCCCACACGCTTCCGCATTCAATATCGTAATTCATTATAGTATATTATCCATTCAAATTTTCGGCCTTTTTTTAACTTTCACTTAACAACCTCCTCTTCTCCCCCTTAAGTGAAACTTTGTAGTTGTCTTTCTCTCTATTCAACTAATTTTCTCCATTCTCCTCCGCCCCCACATCTCATAACCTTTTACGCGTAGAGATATCCTTGCGTCAAAGTCTAGGTTTCTGAAACATTGAGCAATATGCTCCACTTTAAAGTCTATACTTGGTATTTCCTTTACGCCTATAGTCAGCTTAGCTCTCATTAATTGCTTCCACTTTGCAACTGCTTCCTGTACCAACTTCTTTTCTTCCCCTCGTGTCTCTATTTCTCCACCCATTTTCCTCTAACACACTGCTCAAAAATGTTCAATTCTTTATGCACTTTTAATTTATTCCTTTCTACGTTAATTTTGAGCATATTCTTCTTATTTTCAATGTTGTAATAATGAAGCTGTCATTTAAATGAAGGAAAAATTTAAGGAAACATTAAAATGAAATTAGTCGGAAATAAAGGTAAATAAACTCCTCCTTTTGAAAAGTACTTTAAAAAATATGACCTAAAGTGAAAAATATTCCTCTTTCTTTTCCCTCCTCACGACTTTAAACCTTCCCCTTTAGATTCTCCGCACCCCAAAAAGCACTCTACAAGTCCACTCTCAATGGCCCTTGGAAACGCATTTTCCCTTAAAAAGGTGTTCAGATGGTTGCAGTAAGCGTCGGATACCAATCCAACAAAGAGCCAGCGCGTAACCCCAAAAGAACACTCAACGTTAATTCACACGAGGGTTGAACTCCTTTGCATGAAATGACTCCACGTATATGGAGAAATATTTTTTGATGCTGCAGCGCTCAATTATCACCAAACGCATGGAGTGGAGTGCGACCATTGACCGACTGATAACAAACCAGTGATATCTCACCAGGAACTGACTTAACATGCCACACACCCTCAATGACGAGGTGTAACGACTATAAACCTCGATGTCCAACTCCTATCGTTGCTTAAGCTCTGCTGCTCCTCTGTCGTGCGGTAGGTATACATGGATACGGTTGGCTCACCTGCAGGCCGACCAGTTCAAGTTACCGAGATCCGCCTCGAAATTTTTCACACCGTAAAGTTTGGCCCTTCAATCATGCATAGGGAATAAGAACCATCAATCGATATAATGATTATTGGACGCGAGTTTCTCGAGACCCAGCATAGTGAGTCATTAAATTGAAGGTATTTGTTTTAATATAATCAAAATCAACCTGAACTACCTAATAGCTTGCGGCTATCACGCAAAAAACGAATATAGCCACAAGAACGACAAAAACAAGAAAATTCTTTCAATTCGTTCCCCTTTTATTGAATCAATTTGCTGTCGCAGAAAATTCCTTCAACAAGCTCTGACATTGTTGACATTGTTGACTCTGACTGATGTTCTGACATTTTTATGAAGAAAGCGAACGTATCAGCAATAGTCTTATTATGTGAATCATTTTCTCAGCGCGTGTCACACTCGCAACCAAAGACATTTAATGCGACCACATTTGTGAGCTTACGATTATCGTATATACATATATTTACGATGCGATTTCTGATTCTTAAATAAAATAAAACTCACTGGATTCGTTGCTCAGAAGCGCGAGGTGGCATTTTCAAACGGGACGGTGGAAATTAGGATTTAAGAAAGTTTTCTGATTTTTACGAGGAATCTCTCGGAAGTTTGGGTAGCCCCTCGCGTGGGCATGTATGTATTATTTGTATTGACATTCCCAAAAATACGGCAATTGGCGATAGTATACTCTCAAGGTGTTAAAAGTTTTACGGATTTAGGAAAGGAAAATTATTTTTTTAAATATTTAATCCATGCATGCATTCACGTGAAAATATAATTTTAAAAAATGGAGCGTAGACCCAATCGATTCCCTTCCCACTCTTATGCTGCGCGATGGAAACTCCCAGAAACTAAAACTGGTACAAATTGCACGGTGTGGGCGCTGCGCGTTTGTGGACTGAGCCACAGATTCAACCACTTTGCGGATAGTTCTAGGTTAAAATCCGGGTGATGCACTTGCACACCCCTCGACTAAGCCAAGATTTTCTCACTAACCACTACTTTGTGGGAAGCCGTAAGGGGGATTGTACATCGATTCAACATGCATCTAGGGAACTTGTTGGCTATTCCTGTTGTCACGGGCTGGCAACCGCGACGCCTTCCGTGCGGACGAAAACTTCCGTCGCCTCTTGTTGCCGGTCTTCCCAAATGGAGTGGGAAACCAATATTTTTAAATGCAGGGAATGGGCAAATGAGAGAGTGGATACAAACACGGCCACTATAGGCCCACCTCGCCATCCACCATGCTTCCACGAATTAGTGTTTCAATACCTTCCAGTCCACGTATTCTAGAAAATACATATATTAGTGTTTTCCTTAAAATGATCTTTTAAGGCGTTTATCGCTCAAAATGTGCCAGGGATAATATCGTAAACAATCCATCTAGCGTGCTTTTAAATAAACAATGGATAACAGACTGAATAATTAAAAATATCACTAAATTCTATTTAAAATAATATACAAATTACGGCATGTAAGTTGCCATATTATACATAAATTTGGATGCGTTTTTCATTAGTCCAAGAGAGTGATCGTTAAGAATGCGATTAGTGAGAAATGGTTGCCATATTTAAATTCCATTCCGACTTTTTCAGCATTTCTTATGCATCTTATGTCATTGTGATTTTTAGCTCTTTGACAGCTGTAGGCTTTTCTCTGATCTTCATGCTATTGACCTATCTAAAATTTAATCTTTTTTTACCAGAAACCAAGTTGAAATACACGTAAGTATTTCTATTAAAAAACAGCATGTTTCTAAACAATATCAAAATAATACTTCAAATACGTATGACCATTAAGATTACACCTAAAAATGCAATCCATGAAATGTATTTCTTAAGAGGAAAATATAATACATACAATATTTCATGAAAAATCTATTCGTAAAATTGAAATTCAAAGTTAAGAAACATCTATAGCATTTGCCCTTTCATAATATCAAATAGTAAGCTTTCAAATCGTATGACATTTGGAGAAAACGCATTAATGAATTCCTTGCAATGAATTTTATAGTTGAGAAACTCTTATAGGAAGTAGTGACAGGAAAAATCAGAATTGCATCTTTTAAGTATGCCAGCTAAAATACCAGTTAACATTTAACGGTTGAGATTCTAATCAATATAGAACGCCATTTTTACAAATAAGTATGCATATGAAACCAAATTTTGCTTTTCTAATGGAAAATTATGCTCAAAACGTAATGGCGTTATTTACCTTCTGCTTGGCGCACCTCTATAGCTTAAGTACCATGACGACACTTTATCCTCGTGCTTTCTCTTAATCTATTAAATATCTCTTTGTTGCTCTAAAATTAAATTTAAAGTTTTTTATTGGTTTCTGAATATTTTCCGCAAAAAGGTCTCAGTCCAAATATTCCTCTTTAGACGTCATTTTACGTGTCTAATTATTTTCTTTCTTAGCATCATTGTTCCTTTTTACTTCCTTCACAAGTAATTCACATTTGGAAGTGAATATTTTCTAGAAATTAGATTTCACCCTATCCATGTATACTTCTCTTTCAACGTCATTTCAAGTGTGTAATTAATTTCTCTCCTTACTCTATTACTTAATTTCCTAATGACTCTCCTCCTTCTTCTACCTCCTTTACCACATTCCCTTTTTTATTCATCAGTAATTTTGTATGATATTTCTATTTCTTATTTCCAATAACCACATTCCCTTCTAATCCATACTCCTCAAACTCACGCCCATTTCTCCCTTCACCCATGACTGCGTTATAATCCCATTCCAGATATTCAAAGCAGACACGAAAGACAGGTAGACGTTATGGAATTATTACATTAAAAAACCTATAAAATATTAATAGTAAAACTCCAAGGTCCCTTCAAACTGAAGGTGAAAGGCAAAGAAGGGAGAATAAACTTCTGCACTGAAATGGATGCTCTTCCTCAGGCTCTTAAATTTTATCAATTAGGTGTAAAAAATCCAATGAAACACAATTGTAAATTTAAAATTTACCAATTAAAGAGAACAACGCTATTTTAAAACATACAAATGAACTTTTTATATTTTTCCAGGCAATTTTGTCTAATCACATATCTAGCTGCAAAATTTCAAGTTCCTTGCTCGACTCCTGCAATTACCCCATTGTCCAGTTTGAAAACTTCACCTGTCGGTGATGAAAAAAACCACTATAAAATAAAAATTTAAGATTTTCCTGTGTTTTCTGGCGGTTTTTCCAAGCATCTATCTTCGTGTCAATTTCAATCTCACTCCATGCTCAATTTTTTTGCCACTTATATTTTTTACCAATCGGGGTAAAAAACTCAGTAAAAAGCATTTTTGGTCGATGTTGCTCAAACATCTGCCTACGGGCTAATTAAAAACATTTTTGCTCGAAATCATCGCAAGTACTCCAATTTTTACAGCTGACTATTAGGCAGTGAAAATATTATTTAAAACTTACCTTTGTAATATTTATGTTTTTACGGGTGGATTTGTCCGCTCATCGAACTAAATTATATCTTTCTACCTCAAACAGGAGTTTCATTTCACAGTGCTAATAATTTGACCAGTCGTATGTAAAAACAACGCCTTTAACAACAGTTAAAATATTATTAACAACAGTTTTAAATATTCCGTGTGTACTTCCTTTAGGTCAGGAAATATTTCTATCGACATGCCAAATTTCAGTTTTAACCTGGAATCGAATTTCCTAAACCTGACATGAACTGAAGTCAATGTTTTTCTTAGCCAGTTAATTATTTATAAATAGGGGTACATACCACCTATTGAATACAATTTCATATTTCACTTATTTTGTCCAATTATCCGTATACGTGCCATATTTGAGCTTTCTATTTGGACACGAAACTCCACTATTCAATTGAGCCGCGCACACTCCCTTGTTAGCCTTGTCCGAGGCTGGTCCGGATAGCCTTACTTATGTCCAGGACGGTATGAGAACCCCGGTCGAAGGGGCCAGGCAGGAGGAGACAACTGACCCGCCCCTATATATTTGGAGGCGCAGAGACGGTCGAGGCTATTTTGCCGCTAGGATGGTGCTTGGAGAGAACGAGTACGAGCCGAAGGACTCAAACGCCTCCGCCGCATCGAGCTGCCAGCGCTGCCATCCACCATCGGAGCTTGGTTTTCCAGCCCCAAAGCACCTTTTTCCTTCTCCCAAACCTTTCCTTTTCGTGGATCCCGATCCCGGCTTTTGTGGAAAAAGTTTCTTATTAAAACTTCAAAGAAAAGCAGTCGGTTTTTCCGTCATTCCGTGCGCCCTGATGCCTACTCACCTAATCCTCCACTCTTCACAATAATGCTTAAAACACGACCATGTTGCAGTTAAGGTTACTCTAACCCAACACCGCTTCAATAATTTGCGTTTAAAAATTATTTGTACAATTTTTTGAGCGAAATGCTTAAGAAATAAACAATATAACAATATTCAACTGTTTGGCTACAATTAAGTTATAGTCCCAGGACCGTAGCATAAACACAATTCATACAAAAATTAATACTTAATTAATGCTTTTTAATGGGATAAAATGTGACCATTTTGGGGCAAAATTAATCCCCTAAAAAAATTTATTCGGACGGCTATTTTCTGAGATCTACATGCTACATTTCAATTTTGAACTTGATTAAATTTTTTTAAACAGGTGTGACAGACAGCCAGACTGTAGCAAATTAGTATATAGCGTTACCAATTATATATATTGACAAGATTTAACTTCATGGGACATGAGTCTTCTCCACTGCAAGGAAGCTTACCGTAATATTTAATCTCATTTTCACTATAGATTGGGTTTTGTTTAGAAATAAATTATTTGGCTTTGATTAGCAGGCACCGGAAGCCATTTATGTCCATATTAGCGAAGTCTATGAACATTTCTATAATGTCAACAAAGAGTTCACGAACATGGCTTACCTATTTTTCTTTTCGCGAAATCGCAAAGTAAAACACGGCCGTGATTGCGCTTTTGGCATCGCCGTCAGAAATGAGGAGAAGCCGTAGACAAGGGGAAATAGGTCTATCTAGGCAAAAGACTGTTGCCGCGTTTCAAATGGCGACAACTGAAGGACGGCAACGATTGCCACACACTTCGGCGTTCCTCTCGGTTATCTTGGTGTTATACAGCCTTAATGGGAATTGGAAAGAACCCTCACTTATTGCTCCATATGCTTAGTTAATACACACCGCAGGGCTTAGCACCAGCTCTAATCTTATCTATCAAAATCTTCTCCTTTGATATAGGTAGTAATATATTATGTCAGCTCACTAAAGCAAAGTGGATATGCATTAAGACGTTATTAAGAATGAAGCTATTTTAGTTATGATAAACGGAGTTTTTGTATCAAAAGGGTAAGTCAGACGAATTGGAGGAAGGAGATCGGATCTCGGAATCGGTTGAGGATGAAGACGGGGATCACCGTAATACTGTTGCACTCTTGGAATACGAAGAAAGTAAAAAAAATTCCGTCCTATCATGCATTTGATGGGGACGAGATATTTCAGGAATGATATAAAATGAAATTATTGTGAGATTCCGAGATCATTCCTTCTTAGGCCATTATCCCTTAACAATGCACACCTGTTGTAACGTTGTCCTTTGTTAGTCTGTGGTGTTGGAGTAATCGAAACGGGCTGATTGCGTGGAAAGCCATTGAATATCGCCTGCTGTTAAGCCAGTCGTCAGCAACGCGACACATGCTTCCTCGTAGGTAACGAAATAATTACTTTCTCTTGGCAAGGAATCAAAAAATGAATATATCTCACCTCCTTAGGTGTCGCCGTAGTGATTTGCCGTGTGCAGAGTTCATTCGTGAGAGTATAAGTCATCTTCGGCGTGATTTTCGATTCTCTCACATTTTCGGCCAAAACAAGTGGTGCGCGCCATGGTAAAATTGAATTTCATTTACGATTTATTTAGAACTTGCAACTTTTTGAACTTATACATCTATGATAAACACAAAAGGGCAAAAGAGTATATGGAACTCTTCACTAATTTAATAAGTATTTTAATCGAAAATGGACAGGATAGTAAGGCCTACGAATTAATTACGCTTGAAGAATGTATTTATAAGCTAAAGAAGCATTTACAAAGTTGAGATAATTAATGATAGGGACGAGTATAATGGCGTAAGCAAAGAAGTAAAGAAAATATTCAATTAAACTTTGAACTTAGAGTTTAGTCAAATGAACACTGCATTAGTTCCGAAACTGGGTCGATATGAGAAAAGATAAGCAAATTTTATTCTCCTTGGTGATGTTGGCATGGAGTAGAATCGAGAAAATACAACGAACCGAAAGGAAAACACAAGAAATAACTGGTAAACTTTGTAGGGGTAGGAAGAAAGCTACTGGAAGACATTCAAAGAATGCAGTACATTTTGAGGGTAAATGAAAATGTGAAGACTGTGAGTTTCAGCAATGTAGAAGGAAGAAATTAATATGAATTTTGAACGCCATGAAGGGAAGCAGAAAATTTAGAGTGTTGAACCTGAAGAATGATTTAGAGTGGGGGTTGCCAAACTTTTTCTCTTAACGACCCCTTTGACGATGCCATTTAAGTCCTGGGACCCCCTAAGAAAGTTTGGAAATTAAATGTTTTAAAAATAAATATTACGAAAGGTTTTTGATAATTAATAATTACGAGAGCCTATAATAAATTTTTCACTTTAAAAAATTTCAACTAATCAGGAAACATGACATTTTTACATTAAAATAAAATTTATTTTTAATACGTAAGGCTGGGCTTGGTGTTCTTTTGCTTTCAGTTCAGGATTATGGGAAAGCTAAGCTTAATTTTTAAGCCTCGTTTTTAAAGTCAGAATGTTTCACTCCTTAGTTCATTAGTATGTATGTTAGTATGACAAAATGCATTTCCAATGACATATGATGCATGCTAAAATAAAAGGGTACTTCAGCATATACTTTAGGCCATCTAGTAATAGTAGTTTCGTTGCGATGGCTACCGCAGTGATTTAAAATTGGCACCATGGCTTTCGGGTCGCTCCCGCGTTGTATCGTTTCGTTGGACGACAATAGTCTCGTCGGTATTCCAGTTGGAATCTGCAAGTCGAAGTCACCTTCACCTTGGCCTGTAAATCCCAACTCCGGCAAAACTGTAGAAGGTAGAGGTAGCCACCCGAAAGCCGTATAATTATCAACCACTTCATATTCCCAAAATAATTCAGTAGTTTTATTCATAAGGAATGCTTTTCCTTCGAGATCAAACGCTCTGGCTATGACATGGCTATAAGTTCCCCAAAAAATTATTGGTTTTCTATGCCGTTGTGGGAATTTAAAACAAATCCAATTAGGAATGTGCATATTTTGAACGCCTGCAATTCTAATGCTGAAATAATGGATTAGCTTTGTAAGATGGCTGAGGAAATATTTTCGAAGCTTTATAAATGATGCTTTCATTTTCATTATTTTCCAGTTTCTGAGGAATTGCAAAACATTAAAGGTATTTAATCACTAAAGAACATTTCAATGATTCCAGTTCTATTTGGAAACCCAACAGGCCTGTTCCAGCTTGAATGAGACATTTAAACTGATTTTGGGAAATCAATTTCGAATATCGGTTTCCAAACTAAATAAAAGGAACTTTAATTTTTTTACTTGCCATGCATATCTTAAAACGTAAATTATGCAACTAAAAACTCATTGGTTTTGCCACAAGATCACATCTATGAATAAATCGGAGAGTAATTCATGGATTAGGATTTTTGTTTCATAGGTGAAGGAAAGCCTCGATACCAACCTGCCATGGCAGGTAGGAACTTCAAAAATTATACCATATATATTATACTATGTTTTCCTATGCATGTATTCTTCTAAATAATGTAGTAAGATCTCCCATTTTGAGACCGATAGACTCCAGTCATTAATACTCTTCAGATCACTATCAGTAGAGAGCCTCGTAGTCGGATTTATTACTCATATCCCGGTAGATGACCTTATCGTCGTGGAATAATCTGAAATTGCTAGAAATTCTACATCTAATGTCATTGATGTAAACAAGAAAAAGGAGGACGCTTATTACACTACCCTTCGGGACAACAGAGGCTACATTAACAAAATCGGAACTCCCTCAATCATTACTTCCAGTTTGCGCTCAAAGAAGAAATCGCGAGCACAACTATTTTTTCATTAATTCCACATAATCGCGGTTTGCGTACTAGTTACTCGTGTAGTACACGATCAAATGTCTATCCTTTGATTCTAAGAAGATTGCGTCTACATGTATTCTTGAACCTCTTCGATATAAGGATGTTATGGATGAATAAACCAAGTTGTGTTTCAGAAGATTTACTGTATTGGAACCCATATTGTGTCTTTGTGGAAAAGCTATGACTCTCCAGGAAGCGCATGACGCTACTAGCAATAATGTCCTCAAGAATTTTGCTGGATAGGGATGTTAATGATATTGGTCTGTAATATCCGGGGTCTTGTTTACTTCCGTTCTTGTGGATGGGAGTGATGTGGGCTACTTTCCAGTCTTGCAGCAATTTATCTTCCGATAGGAACTTAAATAATCTGGACAAACAGAATTTTACCTAATCGTTCAAATAACACTCTTTTATAGTTTTTAATTGGAATTTGTTTCCGAATCAGAGAACGTTTTCCGGAGCCCTAATATTCGGATGCCTGCAAAACAAAATTGCATGTAGGTAGGTAACGGTATTTTAAAATGTGGGGTAACATATATTGTAAAATGAATCACAAATACATTGAAAAATAAAATAAAAAAAGAACCCCTTAAGTTCAGAAAATAATTTTGCAAATTCATATTTTTTTTCATGAAATATATTAAAATTTAATTCATCACAATATATGTTGAACAAAAGCTAAGTTAGCCAATTATTTAGAGTTTTTCAAATATTTAAAATGCTGAATAGAGCTCATTATTCCTTAGTTTTTAAAAAGACCAAAGGCATCATGCTTTAGTTTTAAGGTTGTACCGGTGAACTAGTACAAATAAGCAATAAAGCTTTACGCTCATAAAAATATATAAAAACTCCTCCTTAATGTTAATATGAGATCATATGGGTTCGGTGGTTAGTCTGGGTTCTTATTTTGGTCAGTGCGTACTCCGTTTTTTTCAGTAGTATCCCGATCCTTATTAGGGTTCCAGGTTAGAGCACCACTACGTCAACAGTTCCTAATCCGTCCGTCGGATGACACGCTAAATTGTGGACCCTTGGTACTTTTCGTTAAGAGGAGGCTAATTCCGACGCCCGGGTTCTTTCACACTTCCTCCATTCCCTGAAAATCCTACCTTTACTGGAAATGAAATGTCCACCTATCCCTATTGGCCTTAATGACAGCAGTCAGCCGACTCCACTAAGAAGTACTACTTCTTTTATACTTAGTGATACATTAGTAGAATGTCTCTAGTAATGAAAACGTATTGGTAAGTAATGAACTGGTATATAATCATCTTAAAACTATTAACTTCCTATATTTTCTATAGAAATTGACATTTTAACTATCACCTTTCGTAGTAGTGGTGAATGGCACAGATTTCCAGTTTTGTCTGAATTCGGTGGCTTTGGACCAATTCTAATCAAATCCAATCGAGCGAGTTTCTAGCCCACAGGTGATACATGGTGAAGCTCTTAAACCATAGTGAGGTAAGTGCTGCAACGATAGGTATTTCTGTTAATAAAAGGAGCATATGGTGCAGCCCTCCAGGTGAGAAAATTCGGTACCTCAAAGAAAAATTAAATTATACTAATACATCAGTCAATCGGAGATGATAATACTTAAGGAATGATATAAGGGTTGAAGATCTTAGATATTAACTAAAGAGTATTGTAAAAAAATTGAATGAGTTAATGGAGAAATTTGGATAGAAGTCCCTCCAATCTACGAAGCGGTAAACGAGACTAATTGCGAGGCCCGTGTTAATAATCGTCTCTCATCTCTGAGCGTCTCTTGGGTATCTCCAGCGTCATAAATCCATATTTTTGTCGCAGGACACTAGTAGGAGGCTTCCCGAGATGGAAGACTCCTGAAAGACGAGTATTTAAAGGGACCTACGGAGGTGCGGTTTACTGGAGTTCATTCATGCAACACCAGGCAGAAAATTATTCGGATTCCACAATACACGGTAAATTTGACCACTCGGTTACAAGGTGAAAAAAAGACTGGCGCCCACTGATTTAAAAACGTGCCATTCCTCAGTAAAATTCTTGAAGAAGTTAAATTAAGCTAATAAACCACACCAACTGAGATGATGATTCGAATGAATTGAAATCTGATGACAAATAAAGTAGAGAAATCTATTAACAAATCTTCGGTGAGTGGGAGAAGAAGGAGAAAAGTATGTGAAATGCACCAACAAGAAAAAGAGTGAAATTGACCGAAAGCATCCTGAAGTACGATAGCTTACCGGAGATTGTAATTAAAGTAAGCGTAGAGAAGAAGAATTACAGAGAAGACCAATGATGAATTACAATGAAACGCAGGCGAAGGGAGACGCCAGGGCAAGGAACTAAGGGAAGAAATGAAGAGATAACCAGGTAATTAACGGGATATTTCTGAGAGTTATTGCAAAACAATCCCCGGATCGATAAGCCAAGGAGTTGATTTACAAAACACCGCTTCAAGCAGCCGTTTCTATCACATCCCTGCCTCGGGAAACGACTTAACCCGATATGAAAGCCAGAGATGTTTTCAGAATTGATTTTCGTTGTTAATCGAGTCAACATTCAAACGCCACGCTGCTGTCGTCAC
This sequence comes from Calopteryx splendens, assembly GCA_002093875.1. Lineage (NCBI taxonomy): Eukaryota > Metazoa > Arthropoda > Insecta > Odonata > Calopterygidae > Calopteryx > Calopteryx splendens. Next base: position 162,430 of record LYUA01001688.1, on the reverse strand, counting down.
TATCCAGTTTATTTAATTCAACCTGTGACCATATCACAGGCATCTATCTAAATGGTGAAACGCATCGGATTCTGGATTTGGTTAATTCCTTGACCCAATTGATTTACCTGATATATTGGATGATTGCACTGAAATGTTTCGGGTAAACGAATAACAAGCGGAGATTTCTAAAGGTTTGCACAATATTCGTTTACTATTGCCAGTCATGAATGCCACCAAAAAGAGACTGATCGAATCCAGTGGTCGGCAATAATAAAGCTCGTATTTCCTCACAGACACGTGCCCGTTCCTGCAACTTATAATGAGTTAGCTCCACTCACATAATGTTATTTTTTTTCTTCGCATTTTTTGCGAAATCAATACCTCGCTCTCGGAATTTCAAAATTCACTCTTCAAAATGGAATGAAAATAATCTTGTCATTTCAATAGACCCCACAGGTGCTTTCATTGAAGTGCTTTTATTCATTAATTTACAAAAATAATCTCTTGTCTCAGCAAAAAGGAAAGAATGAACATTTCGAATAGTATGTATTGCGAATATCCATAAAGTGCCGTTAAAAAGTTATGTTTTACTAATTTCACTTTTTGAGAAGTCTTCAATTGCAGTGGAAAAAATACCCTCCAGAAGTTTTTCATTGAGCCAATGGATAAAACTAATTCAAAAGTTTCAAATAATGTAAATAAATGATTGGCTGGCGAAATTTTAGTGGTTTAACACAGTAAAAACTCCATTTTCTTACTAATTAAAAACTACGCCAAAATTATTACTTTATGGACGTTATTCATTTCGCTATCAATATAAACAATTTAATCACTTAATATTAATCACGCTGATGAACTGCTTTTTGTTAGTTAAATAAGAAGGTAATCTTGAAATAAGACTAGGGATGGATACTCTTCAGTGTATGGAAGATTTATCTATCTAGAAAGTAAGATTACCAGTGCCGTGAAAAGCAAGGATGTAGTTAACGGAAAAGCGAAATCGAAGGTTTCGCAACAGGAGACAATTTCTCGCAACTTCTACGGAAAAATTGTAATAGATCATACATAAGAAATCCGTTCATTAAAAATAATACATATGATTTTACTTTCATAAAATTCTGAAGCATGAACTTAAGTGGGAACTGACGAAAGATTATTATAAGCGTTGAAAATGCGTTGCTGCAGATGAATGGAGAAAATGAAATTAATAGAATAAAACGTGAAGTTCGAAAATTGAGAGCAGAGAGAAGATAAATCACCTATACAAGGCACCAATAGAAGAAGGAAACCAATTTGATACTTCGAGAGCTAAGATAGTTAAATAAAAACCATAACTGACGGAAACATACTATAAGGGAAGGGTATAGAGAAGGGCCAAAGATAAATTACGAGAAGCACGTGATGGTAAATGGTAGTAACAAAATTACTGTAGGTATTAACAAATTGGCATGTAACAGGATATTTCTCACAAATCCTTGGACCCGTGAAAATGAACTACTTTTCAAAGGTCGTATGTTAACATTTTTAACTCAAAAAGGACTTCTTATTTGGTGACTTTAAGAGAAGAAATTATTGATGGCAGGCTTTCATTGGAATCAAAAATATTGACTGCATCCATGTAACCTTAAGAAAGGTATTCCAAACAGAGTGATTTACGCACGCCTAGTCACGCAAAAGATACTCCGTTTATATGTGTACCGCCCCCATTTCCACGTTTCCAACGGTTCCTTTTCGAAGCTCTTTCGTTGCTCGAAGTGTATTTTTCACGACTTCAACCACCTACGGATGGTTACCCCGAGAATTTCGAAAGAGACACGGCCCACGGCGCAAAGTGAATCGAAATTGAATTCACTCGGCAGGAGCGAAAAGGGCTTTATTTAAAAATTAATGACACCGCTCCCTTCTTATTTAAGTACAGGGCAGCAACTCACTGGAATATTTTCCAAAATTAGACAAAGAGCAAGTTCATTCCCCCTTATTTTCCTGAACAAGCAATTCCAGTGCTTGTCAAACTTCATCGTTATAACTTAAAATTACAGGAGTTATTTCGCGGCGGCTATCTTCTCAAGAGAACTCCTTTTAACATAAGAAACAAAGAGCCTTTTTTTGGGAGCTTGGAAGGATTTCCCCGTAAGTTTAAGCATTAAAGACTGTTTTCTGGAAGTGAAAAAAACAAGAGCTTAGGGAGAAAATCCCCCATGCGCAGTTTTCATTCGACTGATACCCAACCACGTGGAGCATATTTTTTTATTAAATGTAATGGAGTCATCATTTTCAAAACAATTTTCATTACAAATCACATAATAACAAAAAAACCACTTTTTTTAGATTCTTGGTAACTTCATCTTCAGGCTGAAAAGAAGTAAGAATATTAATCTTGTGAAGATCTTAATATTTTAACTTTTTAAAGCACGGGATCATTTTTATTTTTTATCCCTCGATTGTAGCTTTTTAAGTGATGTTAAAATTATCATATGATTTTCAGACAAGTGTTGTCAAACCGATTGTACTGAAGTCAGAGGCGGAACTTTTCATGCCGAGCTAAAGGTCTTTTGGGAATCCATAGAGCTCACAAATCAACAAATAGGAAATGCGACAGACTATTCTGTCGCATCTCACTTGACGTTTTTTATTTTAAATTTGAAAAGACTCATGCGTGAAGTATGGGATGACTATTAGTAATTAAAGAATTAAATTATATTCAAGAAGTGGGAACATACACTGAGAACAGACAAAACGTATGCTTGGTTACATACGAAAAAACAAGAAGTTGTGAAAATACCAGTTATTGAGATTTAGCGAAATGCTGAGGACCCTGTCGGAGGGGTAGACATTGGTGGGGGAGGGAAGAGGAAAAGACAATGATATTACTACAAAATTTTCTTCTTCTGCTTTTTAAAAATTACTTGAGTTCAAACTAAGACATGAACTAAAATATAGCTAAAGAGAAAATTTTTTCCGTTTATGTTTTTGCGTATCATTCTTTAAAATATGAAAAAAAATCTTCTCAAACGAAATTAAAAAAAAAATATTTTCGACCTTTTGGTTGAGGTAATAATGCTACGGCATTTATATGGTTAATTAAAATTTAAAAATAGGTAAATCTGGAACTTGGGAGTCACACAAGAAAGTTAAATTTGGCATGTAATTTACCTTTGACAAAACCGATCGAAAAAACGAATCGAGGGTTAAATTTAAGTACCAGGTGACCGAGCTGCACTCGGCATTCTCTTCTAAAGAAAGAAGAAATAATAAAAGAGTATTATTAACATACGTGAGGTCATTAACATCAACAATTTCATGAACACACGTGACTGAACAATAACAACAACATAACAACAACATTTAAAAAACAATTAACAACGATAGGTAACTTGAATATTGCGCTTTTGCGATTTTTTAGGTAGATTAGACCCAGCGCATTAGATTCCTAGCATCAAAGAACCTTTGAATACCAAATTTCACAAAGATCGTTAGAGCCGTTATAGAGGAAAAAAGAAAACATGTAAACATACAAACAAATATTGGTTGTTTAATATTATAGGAAATTTAATGTGAAGGTGTTATTTTTACCACGTATTCGTCAAGTTTCAAGCCTCGACAATGTGGAACTTGGGGACGAGGAAAGAGTTGATATGTGGCAAATAGATAGATGTTTGGATAATTCAAACAAAGATATTAAATTTAAATTTATTTATTTATTTATTTATTTAAGAGCCTGTTTTAATATCCTATTGTTTAAATATTAACCACGACAGAAAGAATTCAATTCAGGGTGAGGTTTCCATCATGTCTGCTTTAGGAAATAAGATTCGAAATAGAAAGATTAAATATGGCGTTTGGATATACACTATGGATAAACAGAAGCAAAAATAAAATTTTCCACCACGTCATTTTTTCTAAGGGTTGTTTTACCCCTGACAGGTCAAACGCTAAAATTAGTTAAATGGAACTTGAAGTCAAGAAAGTTGAAATTTGCCACATATTTTTTAGAAAAACAGTAAAATGTATAATAGTCTATTTCAGAGTCGCTTTTTTCCTTCATTTACTCACGTTTTAAACTAAGAAAATTTGGAACATTAAGTAGAGCATAAAGATGAACCTTGGTGCGCTGATTTTGATTTGGACTAATATAGAATAATACAAATTATAATGAATGTAATTAATATTTAAGGGGCTCTTTTTGGGGTTTTTTCTCTATAGGCAAAATTTTATCTCATAAGAATAGCACTGGATTTTGTTCCAGTTTACTGACTTTTTTTCATAAACAATTCTTTTTTTTGAGTTTAAAGAATCATAAGTTTCACTTAATTACCCTTTTTTATGGAATATACTAATATATACTAAAAAGAGAATAAGAAGAAACGGTATTTGGTTTAGTAATTAGTAAATAAATTTAGTAATGAAATAGTAAAAAAGCTATACTTCAATTTGAAGCAGCAGGTTAATAGCACAAATAAATTTTTGGACAGCTTCAGCACCGGAGTTTTTACAGTTAGAAATGAAAAACATTTTCCCACATCATAAGCAGAATCTGTCTTCAATAAAGAAATTGCAGTAGAGTAAATATTAACAATTTCGTAATATGAACAGGTATATCAATTTTAATATTCAATGTTAAAATTCAACGGGTATTTTAGCATTCATATTTTAATTCACTGCCACCTTTTTGACCGTTTGAGGTACTTTGAGCTGAGCTAGAGAGCTTAAATTTTGCAAAAAAGCTGGTGGGAAAATAGTCAAATCTAAAAAAGATTATTTTAAGAGAACATTTTGATCCCCTAATCATACTATAATCCATTAAAGAGGCATTAAAAATATAGTAGATGTTTTTAATTATTTTTGTAATCACTTGCATTTGGTCTACCTTGGGAATTGAAAATATAGTTAGGAATAAAATATTCTTATTTATCAACAATTTTAGCTACTTCGGACGTGAATAGAAATATCGGACATCCATTTATGACACATAATTAGTAAATTTCCACAACAGTTTTCTTCACTACTACTGGGTTCACCTTGATAATACTCCGTCTGTAAAGTTTATGAAGCGTCTCAGTGGTATATATGCACCACATTTAAGAATATTGGTGACTGATTGAGGTGAAGGAGGTAAAGGCGGCTGGGTTAATTTTGTGGGGAGAAAAGGAAGAGCGCGGATACGAATGTGGATTTCGAGGAGAACGTGGCGGTGTATTTGAATTGGTGAAAGACCCGACCAGGCTGTGGGTCAGACAGGGCGTAGAAGTAAGAGAGAGAGATGGATGAGAGGGGGGGGGGTTTGTTTCATATTGGGACCAGTTGTGCCTGCATCGTGAAAGACATCAAGGTAAGAACTGGATGATGGGCACGAGTGAGTCCGTGACGGGGACAGCAGGAGAGTGGAGAGGGCAATTAGAAGGTACCCTATTGGACAAGGGAAGCAATGGCTAAGGAGTCACTGTGAAGGGGAAGGGGCAGGCCAAGCCTTGCCGGCAGGGAAGGGATTAAGCAGAAGGGGATAGAGGGCGTAGACATGCGGGGGAGAAGGGCGGAGGTTGGTGGGGCGAGGGGGAGGGTGTGGAAAAGCTAAAGGTTATTGAGATGTGAAATTGGGGAGGAGATGGAATATTGGAGTGGGCGTTTCTGAGCGGAAAAAGGGCATGCCGTACACACGGACGAGGAACGTGCAAACATTTACTCATCACATAACGCTATTCTGTAAATGTACTTCAGACATTTGGATTATTTCCATTTCTTCAAGAGCGTTCATTTTGTGTCCTTTTTGTAGCACACTAATAAACGGGTTGAAAATCGACCCTCTGAGGAAAAGTACACATATTTGGAAAAAAAAACGAGGGGAAATATAGTAAAATGTCCAGTGGTACATTTTATTGGGATGAATTCATGACTTTCACGACTTGATTATGGGAGATACTTAGGGTACACGAAAAAATTGAATCCGTCACATGGATGGATCTTAGGTCAAGAGCGAACGGAAATACAACACGTTGCACAAATGTTTATTCTAGAGAGCTATTTTTATCCATGACATGTCGAATGATAAAAGTAAAAATGTAACTATTAGTATCCTGGATTTATGAACTTTTACACCTCTACAATGTGGAAATTAGTTTCGACAGAGAATTTTTTAATTTGGCCCGTATATGTTGAAATTTAGCAAATTATGTTTTCTTAACACAGACCAGAAAATAGTTCAATGTGCAATTGTGCTTTTAAGTGGTTGTTTTAACCCACGACTGAGTAGTTTTAAAAATTAGACTCAGTGAAAATTGGTAGTCAAGCAAGAAAGTTTAAATTTGGCACGTACATAAATGGCAGGACAAAACTGACCAAAAAATAATAAAATACGCAAGTGTTTCTTTTAATGGGTTGCTTAAACTCACGATTGGTCCAATATCCATCCTGTAAGTGAAGCATTGATTAATGCAGAAGATATTTATTTTTTTTAATTTCTTGCTTTCACTAAAACTCAACGGGAGTTTCAGCGTTCATCAGCTAAAGGTATTTTGATTCCCTACCGTCTATCTATGAGCCTGCCACTCTTGCTTAAGGAACTTGGAATGGGATTAGAATTCAGTCAAGAGTAAAGAGAGAAATGGGTGTGATGTGCAGAACAATGGAGTAGAGGAAATGATCAGGTTGAAAAATGCCATCGAATGAAAATATAAATTATTGATAAAATCAAATCAAAATAAAATTATTGATAAAAATAAGAAGAAACAGATTATGAATAAAATTATGACCGTTAACGAAACCGATTGAACAGTAATATTTAAGAAATGTTAGAAATAAGTCGAGAAGAGACGAGGATTATTAGAGAATAGTATAGTGGAAAAGGAGAGAGAAGTTAATTAGTCACTTGAAAATATTCACATCCCATTAAAAATTATTTAATAGTTTTGAAGCCTTACAAAGGAAAAAAATTCCTGGTCTTTTAATTAAAAAATATTGAAGTAACGGATCTTACAGATATTTAGTAAAGAAAGGTAAAATGCGCTTAAAGATAAAAGGTTAAGTCCCTATGCCTTTAGACGTCAAACACTATGAGCATAACTCCAAT
>LYUA01001688.1:111149-121773 GCA_002093875.1 Calopteryx splendens | reverse complement strand
TAAGAGACTAAATACTGATAAGTTACTATGACAATTCAAGTGATAGAAATGTCAAACGTTGGGCCGTCAAAGAAGTTGGGCAAACACACCCCAGAGGAGGCAAACACGACCAAGGAATGAAGTGCACACACACGGCATGAAGGCATTGCGACCGAGGGAGTTGCGGACGCGGGCCGAGTGGGTCCCCCGGAGGGAAGGGAGGGTTTACACCAACGATCATGCTCACTTCCACTTGCCCACGCACACACGCTCCAAGGTGGGCAAATACTCGGGAGTGTCACCGTCGCAAGGGACCAAACACCGGAAAAAACAAGCGCGGAGTAGGCGACGCAGGCCCAAGAAATTGCGAAGCGCGTCTGCGGGGTGTTTCCCGGGCGATCAAAAAGTGAAGGCGAAGTGCTGTTTCTATTTTCACCCCACGAGGAATGCTCCGAGGCAGCTCCTTGGGATGTGTGAATGTCACACGCTATAGGGAGTGACTAGTATGAATTAATACGACGTGAGCTCTACCCTCAACTAACAAACCAGAAATTGGGTCTATAATGCGGTTTACTGTGAAATGATTTGTCAACATCGCTATCCATCCCGGGAATCATTGATTAAATAGTTGAACTAGAACTAGCAAAGATATCCGATTAGGTAAAAACTGCTATGAAAGAAAAATAATATTAAAATTACTACAAAATATAAAATGTGTGGCCCTGCAAATAAATGATTCAACCCTGGATTGAACCTAACTATTACGCAAATAACGATAGTGCTATCTTACTTGCGAAAATGAGGATATTATGTGTTGCAACATGCCGGTAGGTCGGATAAAGTGAAACAATAAGAAAGATGTACTTCCAAAGAGGTGGATTCATAGATTTTGTAACCATAACACGATTCACGATAAAAATATGACCCAAGGGAAATGGACCTTACGCAAGCCGGAATGATTTTATTTCATACGAACAGCAAAAAGTTACACAGAACTTGACATACCAATAGTTTCATTAGGATTATAACAATGATCTATGGGTAAAGGGAGTTTTTTTGCTAGTACAGAGGCCAACCACTGCTACACTTCTAAGTCTACAACGACACAAAATACCGTAATACCATACACTGCAACAAATGCATTCATCAACTCCGCACACTTTTTACCTCTCTTCATTTCGTTCAACATGCCTACTACTTTCCTCCCTCCAGTGGACTCTCCCATCTTTCTCCCTTCGATATCACAGTCATCAGCATTATATTTCCACTCAATATCGCATGCATCCACTTCTTCTGACTACTTTGTTTTTATTTCAACAACCTTCTCTCTTCCCCATATTAATAACTTCTTCACTCGTTTTCCCAGGAACTGGGAAGACTGTGGCGGTGTGGCTTGTAAATTCGTGTATTAGCTTCGATCCCCGTCGAGAAAAATCGCTTGAGCTACTCCGCCTACTTCTTTCATAGAAACCGCCGGAAGGGTGGGTTCGCGGGGAACATGCGATTCCTGCTAGTCATCGCTGAGAAACATCAACGCACTAATGCCTAAGAAAGCTACCCTTTAGAGAATCCCTGTACTCTCGCGGATTGAGTCCTAAATCGCCCCTTCGCTAAGCGACCTGGCGGCGGATAGCGTAACATTGTGCAGATTGTGATTATCTGCACGAGTTTGCTAGCGGATGATAGGGGCTGCCCCAACCCTCTTCCCCCATCGATCCTGGGCGGGAGCTTCCTTGTTACATTAATTCTGCCAACGACTCCATCGCTACTTTCCTCACACTCCCATTCCGGGTACCAGCTCGACTTCAATGACAAGAAGTAGAAAAACGATTACGTAATCCGAGCATGGAAGCCTTGGAAACAGGTGCCCTATTCAATCGCCATCGACGAGGAACCTAAAAGAACATAACAGCTTCGTTTTACAAAAAAATCGAATGATAAAAATTAACTACGCAAAAATTGCATTTTCTATATATAACTTTCATCAATTATAAAAAAATTACTTCGCATAATAACCATTTGAGGCCCTCAAGTGATTCTTAGTAATTATCAAACTCAGCGTCTTAGTAACTCTACGAGTCAGGGACTGAAAAGCAATCGTTTCTTCAATTTTACTCTTGTCCATGTCATCAGTTGGGCGGATGAAAGGTTGATATTCAAGCAAACTGCCCCAGAGGCTACATAAAGTCGGCCAGGGAGAGTTCTTTTTAATGGGTACACTAAACACAGGAAATAAGCTGGGCTGAGAGGAAGCCAAGCGAATTAGTGATCCAAAAGAAGAAATGTTTCTTGGGGAAAATTCGTGTAAGGTAGAAGAACTTGAAAGGAAAAGATACTAAAATATAATTGTGCGCTGTAGGCCGTGATACAAGCGAGACTTATTTAAGAGGGGAAGAAGGAAGGAAAATAGTAGACATTTTTAAATGGCGTGAGGGGGGGAGGTAAAATGTAGGAGAGCTGAATAATGAAACTCTACGACAATATTGTATTCATGTTTTGAGAAAGTGCCGTTGAGAATCACAGCGTTATGCAATGTTTTCCCATGATCAACCAAATTTTACATATCTAATCAACAACATTTAAGTAAAATCCTAAAGCCAATAAATGAAATAAAAAAAGCTCCTTTAACGCTATTTCGGCCAACCGGTGTCCATCAACGGGGAGAAAAGAGAGCTTGACACCGAGAAGAATGTCAGTAGCGTAGCGCTGTTCAATGTCAAGTGACTTCACTTGACTTTTAGAAAATAATGCTCGGTGCGGAAATACTAGCTAGCAATAATACAATCAAAGGTAACCTATTGTTTTCCTTATGTTGTTAATATTGATGGATAGTTAATGATGGATCGTAAATAAGACACGTAAAGTTACAACTTCGAATTTTTGTAATTCAGGTAGGTGCACATAATTCTTTTACATTCTTAAAAATGAATAAAACATTTTAAAACAATGATAATGGAGATTATTGCTGAATAATATTACAAATAATTTGTCACAATTTCCCATGAAACATGAAATAGCTGTTCATCAATAACAAAAAATAATTTACCACGTTATATGTAAATTTTAGCAGAAAGACTTTAAAGCTAATTTGAGTCGTGATTTATCCTATGCCATATAAATTACCTTTCATGTATTATGGTATACTAATATGAAAAGTTATATCCTTAAGTACTCTCGCTTTTAGATGTATATGATTACATACATTTTTTTTTCAATTCGTATAGGTTCCAAAGATTTTGGGTTTACTTCCACTCGTAACGGGTGTGTTTGCAACAAATATTGATTCGAGATCCGTGAATTATTAATTCCGATATAATTTTAGACATATTTCTCCTCACGGTATCGTATGCGTGATTTCAAACTTCAATACCTTCAAATCAAGAAGTCGCACTAACAATAAATGGTGGACCTCTTGAACATATAGTCAGAGCTTCTATCGGCCATGTGAAAGAATGTCTCTTCTATTACTATATTACTTTTATACCATATATTCACCAGCATCACCTATCCTCTCTCAAAAAACCTAATCGAACTTTTAGCCTTAAATACTCACGGAGAAGATTAAATAACGCGTAGATATTTATAAATTCCATTTTTACTTTTTTCGTAAAATTCTACAATTTACATGAAAAACTTTTTCAACTCTTAAATTGTTTTCACAAACATTATTTACACAGAGCCATTATTTTCTCAGCATTTACGAAAATTGATTGCACATGCGAATGATAAGCTGCACGCCAGAAGTCGGTCTACATCTGTCGCTAATTAACGAAAGGTTAACGTTACCCTCTCAAACGTTAAAATGTATACTACACGCATAAAGCATTGAACTACCTAGTTTGCCGCCATCCAACTATTTTATACACAAACTTCCACTGACACCAAAAATATTTATTTCAGAGGAATTCCACAGAGAAAATAGTTCAACATTTCAATGAAGTTTGAGCCAATACGATCAAGGAAACTAGTTTTGTGATTCAGTGGCACAAATGAAGCCACCAATTAAAAGCGGATCCTCCATTCGCGTATTGAATTAACTCCCGTTCACTGAAACCTATCCCATCGGCGCATTTCCCTGTCTCTTCAACCAGAAAAATGTTTTTCAGCGGTGCTTGATGCGTCTAGTACGTTCCCCGAACTCAATTCGAAATTCAGTCTCCTGCATGGAAGTTTAGCCCTACAATGTTGCATTGCTGTCGCAGTTAAGGGCTCCATAGAGAGATCAACCTGGAGCTGGAGGATTCAAATTTGGAAATTTTAACATGTGACTGCGCCATCTATCCATCACTATATTCTAACAGTGCTTAGTCTAGTGGAAACTCGCCCGGCAATGATGAAATTGCACGCATAGGGAAAACCTACAAAAATGTTACCAATCAACCCTATGAATGGTTTAATGGGATCACCGTCCTTTCGCAATAAATCTTTTACTGTTGTCTAAGAAGATTAAATGGAAACGAAAAATTGACTTTTCTGATCCTACGTGCAGTAAAAGTATTTTTACTGTATTTAATAGAATAAAAAAACGGCATATCTAAAATAACTGAAAACATTCTTCAGTCGGGAAATAGTTAATTTTCCGATTTCAATAGAGTGAAAATTTGCTCTATTCCTAAATTAATTCCTCTACCTACGTAACAGGGTTATTATAGAGTCCATGAGTTTGCTGCCCCTTTAGAACACGAATACATGCAAATAGAACATGGCCTATTGTAAAAATACCAATTATAATTATATTTAATGCCAATAATTATTTATATTTAATAGTGGTATTCACCAATAGAACAATTCTCATATCCAAATACATTCAGTGTGCAAGGACACGAAGGCCATTGAAAAATCAAGGGAATTAGACTGCCAACGAAAGCAATATTCAAAAATTAATCTATTATCACGCAGCTCAATTTGCGCGTTAAGATCTCATAGTGCAATGCCTCTGTAGAGATGCCAGAGGAAATAGGGGAGGTTGATGGTGGCGCCCGAGCGGAGTGTCCTCGTAGCAATGCGACGAAGGGGGCAGGACAGATCCTCGGGACACGTGTCGTGCGCGCGATAGGCGTTACTTTGAGGAAATGATTTAGTCGATCCAATGCCTTAAGTATAAAAAACAGCTCATAGAGGAGATAATGGAAGTGTAGGGGTCTTCTTTTAAAATAAATGCTGTCTTCATCGGACTCTTACTCTCCAAATACAATTTACAGGAAGAGCATTGCAGTCCTGCGTATGACAGTTTTATATTCCTTGTTTAGAGTAAAGATTCAGAATGTTCATCACCAGCCACATCATTCAAAACAGTAGAAGAAAAGAAATGAGTCCATGATATCAAAGAAAGACTCTTGACTGTCTAAATTCTGTGATGAGTTGCTCTTTCTTCTTCTCTTTGGAGAAAAAACTACTACCTGCAAACGGTACTAGCATATAGATAAAGAAGAGATTAAACAAAAATTTTATATGGAGTTGACTTTTCTACGGCTGTAGGATATGGATACTAATAACAGGATGAGAGAAAAGGAGATTAGATGAGGTGGAAATATCTTGGTGCCTAATAATAACAATAACAAAATCGAGTACAAACTGAATAAGTACTTTGAATAGTTGGTGAAAAGAGATAAATCTATGGAGAACACAAGATGGAACATAATTAGACACATGGTGAGGCAGGATAATTTACTGAAGACAGTCATTGAAGAATACCTAAAGGACGAAACGAAATAGGGAACTATTTTTTTAAATATCTGCAGTTCGAATTCTAAAATTGAAAAAGAAGAATGTCGCGCCTGACTTTAAACCGTAAAGATATCAATGAATACCTATAACCATTCTAATTCTAATTAAAGCTTATGCAGAAACAGTAAGATCCTCGTGATCTTTGTATTTTCTGGAAGCTAATATCAGCTAATATAACATTGCAGAATTAAAAATAAAGCTTTACATTACTCCAAATAATTATCGCACAATTTTCTTAAGAAAAACAACGATAAACCGCACCAGATGGAGAAAGATTTGTTTCATTAGGTAATTCATTTTGAGATTTCAGGCTTAACCGTGTCTTAAAATTATCTAAAAACATTGCATGCTAATGATACACATGGTTGAAAGGGACCCCAATGACCACACCTTCACTTTCACTACCCCGTTTACCGAAACGCATATCTCCCCCACAAACTCATTTCGGATTTTTTCCCGCCTATCCCCTGGGCCTCATACCATTGCGCAGAGGCGCCCTGTCAACACCCGGCCATTGGATACGACATCATAGAGATTTATGTTCACACTTCCTGCCTGTGGCCTCCCCCTCGACACCCTTTGACTCCGGCGGCCGAGAGAGGGAGGGAGGGTGGGACGGCGGGAGGTCGGTCGGTCACCGGGAGGTAGAACCGCCTTCACTGGCGCATGGTGGAGGGGGGTCGCCCCCGCCACGGTGGGACAGTGCGCACGTGGAAGAGAAAATCTAATCTCAAAGAAAACACTTCGGCGAAACATCCTCCGTGGCTACGCGTCCGCACAGCCAGCCATGCGCCCATTAGCCTCTTCTGGAAACATATTTCACGCATGAATTTATGTATACCAGGTGTACACATGTTTGAATTTCTTTTCCCTTCCGCGACCCTACAGAAAATGAAGAGTAAGCGCCTCATATCCATCGAGGAGTGTGACTGAGTGGGCATGAAGCAATCCGTTAATGGCGCGGAAGAAATGTATCCGCAAGCACGTTTTCCAACCAAGGCTGTACAGCAAGAAGGATGGCGCTGGTGGTGTTTATACGATATACATTGAAGGAGGAAGATTTTTTTGTACTATCAAAAAATCTTTCCCTCTACACGATTGCTTCTATCTTCAAACCAAAGGGAGGGCAATGGGCACTCGAAATTCACCATCGTATGCTGTTGTATCTTATCATGGCCCACTTTGAACAAATTTTTCTTTCCGGCCGAAACCTCACACCATTCTTTTTTGGTCTCGATACATGTCTCGGGGGGATCATTCTAATATGGTCCCATGGGCAAGATTCTCTTAATACTTTTATATCAAATCTTAACTCTTTTACCTCCATTAAATTCACCTTTTTCCATTTCCGACCTCGCCATCACTTTCCAGGACATTGATATTAAGCTCCAGAGCCTTACATTCTTCACCTCCGCACACATAAAACAGAAAAATCACCACAGCCCTGCGCTACAACAGTTGCTACAACAAACTACCGAGTCTCGACCCTCACTCAATCAGAGGGCACCTTATATCCAACAATGGCCCTGCCCTTAACCGTTGCCTAAAAAAATACAATCCAAGTTACGCAAACATGGATACCTAAAAAAACTAAAAAACATACCTCTCCCAAACTGCAGCGTATACTCCACGCCCTAAAGCAATAAAACCCTACGTCCTCAACCTTTGCAATGCCTACTTCCTAGGAGCACCCAAAATAAAAAATAAATTAAAATAACTATTCCCAATTAGTATAAATAGTGACGTTACTTTCTCTCTACTCCTCCAATGTCCCACTGTATCCTTCTAACGCCCCGCGATTATAAAAATATTTTTACACTAACCAACCCGTTGGGAAGTCCTTCCTTCCTCATGGCCTCTCATCTGTTCCACCCCACCCCCTCCCCAACTCCACACACACATCACTTGTTTCCTTCATTCCCACACCAATTGCTTATCGAAAAATGTCATAAACATCCTCCTTTGTAAAGATTTCTATATAGGAGACTGCACAAATTCTCTCGCATTACACATTAATAATCACCGATTCTCCACCAAATCCTCTTCTCACACCACTTTTTCTATCCCTACATATACCGCTATCCAGGACCAATCTTTCGATAAATTCTTTTTTCTATCCATCATAGAATAATCTTCCCCATTCAGCTACAACATGAAAGTGAGGACTCGCGAGTTGGCACACATGGGCGTTCCGAGCGTCCCCACACCCTGGGGTTAATAGGTCCCACTGAATCCTCCCCACCCCTCCCACACACTATTTCAGACCACTCCTGTCCCTGAAATCCTCTCCTTGTTTTATTCCCTCATTCAGTTTTCTCTCGTTGACGACTGCGGAAGGACGCCGCCGAAACCGCTCAACAACCGTGAGTGTTCTTTTTTATTTTTCTACGCTTAAAACGATCGTATTGTGTCCCTCAAGTGTATTGGGGGCGCCAATAACTGCATGCAAGGGTTTCGGTGGGGGATGGGAGGTTTGGAGAAACGGGGATTTGGGATCAGGGTGGTGTTAGGGATGCGCCCACTCTCTCTAATAAATCCCTAAATACTCCTTCTGCAATCCTTCTCCTTAAAGGCCCCAAAATAATCTCTCCGTCAGTACCACTTACTTCCCTGGCATACAATCCCTAAAGCAATTCTCAAATACCTTTTTCCTCCTTCTAACAAACAATCAAGCCACCAACAAATTTCTCTCCAAATGCTCCTGAGTTAACTACGAACGTATCGCAAACCTTGCCAACATTCTTAAAACTACAAGACCCCTACGAAATCCTTCCCTCTCTCGTACATTCCACTGGCTCCATGTAATCGACCAAGATGCAAAACTTTCCTCTATTTATCACCATCTTCATTCCTCAAAATAACCACAGTAAATGTCTCTCATCCCTTCGTGTCTCATGCTCTCTCATCCTACACCAATAGCAAGCGTCGTCTATCTTCTTAAATTCAAACATAGTCCTGCCTTCTATGTTGACCAATGCACTACACACTTCTTAATTTCCGCATTCATTGTCACAGAGCCTTCTGAATGATTTCTCCTCCATCAGCCTCCATCAGCAAATTCCAAAATACGCTTCCTTTCACATCCTTAACTTCGATAATTGCTACTTTTTCTATATTCCTTCATCCCTTTCCCTTTCAGCCACTCCACAATCATTGAGGACTTTAAAAGGATCATACATCAGATGACTGTAAGGATTCCGCCACCCGGATTGAATGTCTTACATTAAAGATTCCCGATTGCCCTTAGTTTTATATTTAACATCCTTCCTCCACCGCGGCCACAACAATTAATTTATAAACCTGCACACATTTTTTTACATTACATACTTACTTGCCGTCTCACCAAGCCTGATTTGTAACAGCTGTTAGGTAGGCAGCAAGTAAGGCAGTAGGTAGGCAGCAAGGTAAGACCTTCCTGCCCCTACTAAACCCTACCATCCGTGATCAATTCCTTCAACCTTCTTCCTGTCCTAACTATTGTCCCCTCACTCTACCACCCTTCTACCTACCCACCAGAATCCTTTTCTCTCTCACTGAAGCAACACTCATCTCCTCGCGCCTTCCTTTATTTTTATTATAACGAAATTTCATATACTTATTGTTACCTTTATTTTGTCTCTCTATAAGTTAAAGATAAGTTTATATTTATAAACATATCTTTAACATATAGAGAGACAAAATAAAAGTAACACTAAATATTTAAAATTTCGGTATACTAAAAATAAATATATGCATATAAACTATACCACACAAAACTGTAACAAACAAACGCATATTTTATTCATATTTTAGTAATACATATACCCATTCGCGAACTCATTTACGCGTTCAACCGGCTGATTTTTTCCTCCCCTTGCTCTCACGGTAGCACGTGGCCACCACGTCTCAAATGATGATTAATCGCAAATCCGGACCCACTAGCGCGCGCACATGATACTCTCCCACTCAGTATTTTCGCCGAGATAAATCTGATGAATAGCTTTCATAAATCTTAGAAGGCAATCCCAGCCGCGATGCTAAAAGGACATCTTGTGGGATATGAGGCATTTGTCAGCAAATGACGCAACATAAAACACTCAAAAAATTGACAAGCCAATTTCCGATAATGACCGCTCTCCCTCCCACGTGGAGGCACACGCGATGCAAAAACGCTTCCCTGGGACGTCTAAAGGGCCGTTTGCGGACATGATGGCCGATCTCTGGCGTAATGGCGGCAGCAGGAGGTGAGAGAAACGGAGGCGGCAATGAAGCCACCGAAGCGAACGTGGCAATATAAAGTGAGGTATGCATCGGCGATACGCGGGCGAGGTAAGACAAGGCGATCGCGTAAGAACAACTCTGCCCTCCGCAACATTCCGTGTTATTTTTAAGGCTTACGAGCAGAGAGCTGCGCAGCCGAAGCTACCGGCTTTACCCGAAGAACGGTTTTTGGACAATTGAATACGGCACAACGGTCTGGTATCATACACACGTTATGGAATTTAGAAAATCGAACATAAATTTCTACGCTGTGTCAACTAAGTTGGGTTAGTCATTTAACAATACTGACTACAACCTACAGTTAAAAAAACTACAGATAAAATCTTTGCACCACAGGCTCTTTTTGTAACATAATTGTTTTGTGCATCACAATTTTCTTCTACTTATATCTTTGTAAATCAGTTCTTTTGAAGTGGCACTTTCCGTTTATTGTCAAATAAAAAACCTGAGATTAAGACATTGACTGTGGGAACTTTACGGGTAGGTATTAGAAGAAGTAAATTTTATTTCATTATAAATGTCAACATTTCAAGTCAAGCATGTATTTTTATATATGTATACATATACATGTTTTTTATTATGTTGTGAATTGTTTCTGTTGTATAGTATGGTGTTTATAAGTTTGATTGGAAAATTATTTATTTTAAGGATACTTTTA
>LYUA01001687.1:417578-428602 GCA_002093875.1 Calopteryx splendens | reverse complement strand
AATAAAAGAAATAAACAAAAGATGTAATTTTGTGGGAAAAAACCTAGGGAGAGGAAGAGAGAGACAGGAAAAGGGATAGGTAAAAATGAGAGAAACGGCGCTGGCCTTCCTACCGTGGAGAGAACACTCGAGTTGTACACCTCAACATCTCAGGGAAGGATTATCACATGAAAATGAAACACATTGTACTTTCCCTAATATTGTTGCTTGTTGCAAACTTTCAGCTTTACAATATTATGTATGAAACGACATTTGAATATGAATTATTAGAAAAGAATAATTTTTAATGGTTGGCCGATAGAACGTCGTATAAGTTCTTAATGGCTATTGGAATACAATTATTGTATTTTATTGCATACGAAAATAATTTGTTTATCTACTGATTACGCTTCAAAGTTAAAAATACCCCAACACAGTGGTCATTGCAAAGCTAATATTTACCACCATTTTAATATCTCCTTAATATATGTTATACATTTTGACGGCCGCAGTTAGTATGAAGTAGTACCCAGAACTTATTGGCTAAAATACTATTCAATATTAACCTAATGTTGAGTAGTATTGCTCATTTTAGTGAACAGTGGTGGAACAGGGTTTGATTCCGTAGGAAGGAAGGAGCAGAGCCTACAATATTTTGTTTTTGAAATGCGTAGAAACACTAGAACACGCAAAAACGTCGATACAGTAACGAATGATGCAACTCGAAATAATCTTTCAAAATATTTCAAATGGATACCTTCCTCATCATATCATGCTGATGTAAATCAATTTGACACATAGACTTAACAAATTAGAATATTTTTTGACGATGAAAGAAGTGAAAGAAGAGGAGCTTGCCAAACGGTTTTATCTTGTAGCATTGTGAATAATTATTCTTGGTCTAAAGTAAGAGATTGTACGATATCTTCTTCCCTCTACCGCATCAGGATTTGCTATTAATGGCGATGAAGAATACAAAGCTTTGTCTTCCGGGAGGAAAATTTAATAGTTTCCGAGAATTCACCAAACGAAGCCGACATGATGATTCAAAGGTAGAGTACTAAGAAAATTTTGATTTTGACAGCTGCAACCAAGGAATTAATGGCTCAGGCAAAGTTTTGCAGCTGCTTTGGACCGGTGACGCCACCTTCCCTTTTAGCGCAATAGGAATACTGGGTATGCTTTCCAACTTTCCTGTATTCACGGAACGTGGAAAGTAAAAACAAAGGACAAATGGATGTTGACTGATTAAAACCTTAAAATTTAGTATTTTCTATTTGTATCTATATCTTATAGACTGTAAATTATGCAGTCATCTACCGAGACAAAAGCAACATATTCGCCTTGGGGGCTCTTTCAAATTATCTGATCAATATTAGCGATAGGTGTGTGAAATGGGCTCTAAAATCAAATACATTTATTACCTAATAATTAAATAATTATTAGTTAAGTGGGTATTAGCTGAGTGTTTCCCGAAAAATCGCTTGGGTAAAAAGTTCTCAGATCTCCAACTGGATTTAGAGGAATGTTTGTAAATTGTGTTTCCTGAAATTAAAAATATACATCTTTTCGTCCTTATTTGAGTTGAATTATCAACTGAGATACAGATAGAGCTTAGGGAAGCTTTACTTTTCTTGATTCAATTTGCGGAACTTTTCTGTAAATACTTTAGTTCTCTTCTTATTTTTAAAATACCTTTTTGATTTTACTTAATCATAAGGAATTTTACAAGGAATATTTTAACTTAAGGACGTCAGAGCTGAAAAAGACGAACCTTTTAGGAGGGAAATCCACGCGTTTGAGTGGATATGCAATTGGTGACAAATTTCCACAAACACCTCAAAGGAAGATGTAAATGAGCAGAAAAAATATTGCATAGTGAACTACTCCCAACATTTACCCTCCATATATTTGTGGAAATTTGGACTCTTAAGTTTGTATAATCTTTCATGTTTACCATGTTAACCCTTTAATTTTCCGCGTCCGTCTGCTTAAAGTTGACGAGCATGGAAATGTGCGTGAATATTTAATCACAAAATCTACGCACCAAGAATTCCATCGGGTTTGAGGTGTCTTGCCTTAAAAAATAAAAAAAAACGGAGCGTATTTTACAGTTTGTGGGATACTCTGTTAAATGAAAGATTACAAAAAAGATCAAACAGTTAAAAGTGCCTAAGTAATAGCGAAAGTTATGATAAAAAGTAAGTTAAGGTGTGCACTTTATGTAAAAATAAATTCAAATAAAAATATTGAGTGAATTTTGTCATACAAAAACGAGGCTTATTTTTTTAAAGCAAATACGGGGTTCGAGATGGAAATCACCACAGAACTACAGACACAAAGCTGATTTTGACGTGTTTAACATATACCAAACGTTTAATTTTTATTGCAACACGGAAATGTACTCCAAGGCACATACTACATCGACAGGTAGTATAATGATGTAGAAATGAGAGAAACAGCCCTTCGAACCAATACATTCAAAAAGGCCCAGGAACGCTGCGTGTATTGGAGACCAGTTTTATGAGTGGGCTAACGTTACGGTGAGGGGATTGTGGCGTGTACTTTTTTTCTAATCCTCGAGTTTCCTTATCCTCGCATTTTTCTGCCGGCTTGCGAAACAAGTTGGGGAGGGAGCAATTGTTTGGCGTGGGGGTGAAAGAGGGCGGGCAATGAGTACCTACCGCAGCAATGGCGGAGAGCGAGAAAGAGAGATGTTGGGATGAGAATGAGGAGAAGGGATTAAGGGAGGATCAGGGAGGGAATCCGATTAATGGTGGCGGAAGAGTTGACAAGATGGGTAAAGATAACGGAGTGTGGACGAGAGATTTCAATTACGGCAGTAGGTTTTGCACTAGTGAAATTGAAATATCACTGCGTTGATCAACCTCGAGGCCGGTGAGATGGATGAGGATAAAGCTTACCACGTACCAGGCCCTATGGTAGGTTGTCGGATATATTTTTTGGCAGTGAGCCGTATCACGTATCGAAACGTTAGAGAACCTCATGTCCATGCTACGTTTGAACTACTAAGACCCGTTATTTAACTAAATATTAATAGGAATAGTATCGTCTAGCGTCCAGCTTGGAATCCATAGGGAACTGGGTTCTGCTCGTGGCTGGCATTCTCCCAGAGTTTGTCTTAAAGCTAATTAAACTCATGAGTTCAAGGGGAAGAAGTCATTTCTTTCACACGCTTTGTCTGGTGTCACAAGAGTATGGCTTTAAAAATACGGACGGTACCCACAGGATTCAGTCATTTTGTGCCCCGTAAAAAAAAACTAACGCTCCACCTACTAGGCTACCAAAATTTTGCGTTGATTAAGTGCTTCATAACGTGCTGAAAAATATGCAAAATTCGATTTTGTAGAACTAATGATAAAGTAGTGATTTGGGTTCGTGATTTTCTCTTTGAGTGCGGATAGAAACTCATAATTGACGGGTAATTTTTCAATTATGTATATGTAACCTCTGGTGTCACAAATGGTAGTAAGATCGGCTCCCTTCTTTTACTCATTCATATGAATGGCATTAATTGTAAAATGTATACCAATTTCAGTTTATTTTCCATCGATACAGTCATCTATCGAGGCATAAGCATTAAATTTGACTTGGGGGATCTTTCAAAATATCTCAACATTAGGTATTAGTGGTTGCTGTCCGTATAAAAAAGAATCTCAAAATACGTGAAGCAATGCGTTTTTTGGGAAAGAAATCCATACACCCTTACAACTACAGACTTACAAGGGTGTACATTAGGACATGAGCCCATGTAAAATATCTAGCGTTAACAATATCCTCAGACCTAACATGGCGTAGCCACGTAATGGCTATAAGTATGTGAAATTGAATAAAAAAAACTTTAATTCATCAAAATCATGATAGGTAAATTTTCGAATGGAAAGTTAAAGAAAAGGTGATAATTCGAGCTGGTAAAACCTCACCTTGGATACACTTCAATCATCGGGCCCCCTGAGCAAAAGGAACTAATTTAGAAATTGTTCAAGATTCTGAGAAATGCTGCCCATTTCGTTGTTTAACCCTTATGAAAGAGCAGCGTGGCACTTAGAGCTGACGCAGTGGGAGTAATTTTAAGTCAAAGTTCAATTTAAAGCTCATCACGTACTAGTCTACTGCGGTAGGTTGTCGGATATCCTTTTTGGCAGTGAGCCGTGTCAAGTTGCGAAGCGTTGGAGAGCTTCATGCCCATGACTAAATTAACTGCGACTTACGGAATCCATTTCCCCTCAATTACTTCGTGATCACAACGGTAGGAAGCACGCGCAACGATTTGAACTTTCCGGAAATGAAATGATGCAGATTGCCATTGGTGACCAAACACCCCCTGTCGCACTCCCTCGCGTCGAACTGCAGGGTAGTATGAATATGTAAATTATATTTATTTTATAGTACAAAAACTTTATTCTATTTTATATTTTTATTTTACTTTCTTATGTAAATGTAGTACAATTTTCGTTGATTTGACTCCAGTATTGCGTCAACGGTATCCGTTGAAAGTAGAGAAATGTTTAGTTCGCTTGCGGAACGTAACGATGCGATAAAACGTGACAAGCAAATCGCTACATTGAAATTTTGATTTCGCCTAAACAAACCGTCAGCTGGGGCCTAAATAATGCTAAAGGAGGAGGCTTATGGAGAGTCTGTTTTATCCTGCAGGATTGTTCGTAGTTGAAGAGCTGATGTCACAGGAAGTTGATGGGTTCTTTAAAAGTTTATCACTGTAGAAGAAACTTGGCTACATCATTTTGATTGTTATAGACAACAAAACTCTATCTTTAAACCTCCGGAACCTTAACAACACGAGAAGCCAAAAATGTTGCTCGGGCTGAGAAACTTATGGTCTACTTTTTTTTTATTCAGGGAACGGTGTATCAGAATGTCGTACTGTCACATGCAACTGCAAATGGAGCATTCTATAGGGATGCACTGAAAATCCTCCAAGGTCGTATAAATCGTTAAATGGCAAATTTAAAAGCAACAGGCTGGATGCTGCACCACGATTATGCACAGTTGCGCGTCGCAAATATAGTTGCTGAATATATCACGAAAATAAATGTGATGTGTGTTCCCATCCCCACCCTAGCATTAGTCGAAACTTAGTCCTGTGTCGTGTGACCTTACCTCTTCTCCAATGCGAAGAAGCACCACGAATATGGTCGCATTATACCTCCACCCAGGCCGTAGGCGAGCTGAATATATTTTAAATTTCAAAAACTGCTACTGATGCAATAGGTATGTTGATCAAAACAATGAAACTTTAAAAAAATATACATTAAAAATCAAGCTTAAGATAAGAATAAATGTTTACACAAAAAAGTATGCGAATAAAAAACCTATGATCACTCAATATTGCACAGCTCTCGTGTTTTCCGAACAAACCACTTCGTAATCCAGTATGCGAAAAAATTCACAGTGTAAAAATCATTGGCATGAACAGTGCTTAAGCCAGTTAAGCTACCCAGGCGTCTTCTTACACTGTGTTAAACACTCCCTAAATGTACCTTGTTCTACAAGAATGCTTTATGGCTTGATATTATTCCACAAAGTATTCGCCGTCGTGCGCAAGGCGCCACCGTCCACGAGGGTAAAGCAACTTTTGAAAACAAAGGTGTTTAACCTTTTCAAAGAAACTGCGGAAAATTCCGCGACAATAACTTTAGCGTGCACAGCAGCGGGTGACTCCGTTAAAGTTAGGTACTGTCGCGGAATTTCCCGCAGTTTCTTCGTAATCCAATGCATGGGCCCTAGTGAACCGCAAGCTCCTCCAAATTGCTATCATTTACTCGATAATTATGCGTTTCCAATTGAGATTTCACAGTGAAGGCAGACTTAAGGGCATTGCTTCGCACCACTGAAGATATTAAAGCAATGGGAAGACACTAGAAAGGGCTGAAGAGGATTTCTTGGAATTTTTTCCATAATCACTAGCCTAAAATACTTTATTCTGAATTTATTCCTTACTAAAATGCTGCTGCTCAGGAGCAAAAATGATGGAACTTTAGTCCAAAATAAACACAAGATCATTATTTGTCTCGCAACCATTAAGGTTGGACACGTATCTATTGCTGAAAAATTGAAACAAACGAATCCATAAACGCGAGAGGACATTGGGTGGTGACGAAACAGGGACCGTATATTTTCATTGTCGGAGTAGCTTAAGCGGATCTGGAGAGATTGATGGCCTCCGATACGGGGCTTGGGCCAGATGCTGAGCACTAGAGGATATGGTGAAGAGTGCACGTTGGAAATAGATATCCTGACTTCAGTAATCAATCGCTCATGGAAAATAACGTATCTAAGGCTTAACATACAAAGCATGGATGCGGGAGCGTTAACAATTTATCATTTAATCTTTATTTTTATGAGTGTACGTCTTCGTATATTTTTGCACGCACTTCAACGCAACCAGGTGGCTAAGTGATGCTGTATTTTGAACTCCCCACTTCAAAGCCCAACTCGTGCGTCTCATTCCCCTCTCCTCCTCCTCCTACCACCCTTCTTTTACTCCGTTTCCATCCTAGGGGCACCACTTTAAATCGATATTCGGCAGCCAGCCATCGGCGGAGGAATCGGCCATATTGTGCGTAGATCTCCTCCTCCCTACGTGACATTTCCGCCTTTTTTGCGTTCGTGCAATTTTGTTCAATCCGGACGAAAGGAGATAAAAAATCTCCGGCGAGGGGTGGGCGAAGAAGTGAGGAGAGCGGAAAGAGGAGGGCATGGACGGGACCGGTGAGAGATGGAGTAAATTCTGGAAAAAAAAATCTCGTCTTTCCCTCATCTTGGAAAATTCCACGAGCGCGGAAAAATACCGGGTCTCAGGAAGGTTTGGCGCCCCTCGCGGAAGGATCGTCGGAGAATCCCGCGGGGCGTAAACGTAGAGAGAGAGAGAGAGAGAGAGGGCGTCCCAAAATAAGTGCGGGTTGAGTGGGAAGGCGTTGAGGGGCGGGGGAGAGAAGGGTTTGAGAGGCGAGGGAGAGGAAAGACGTGAGTAATGCGTGGCGGCGGTGGAGGATATCGTGAGACACGAACGGAGTATGAAGGGATATGTTGAGGGGTGAGAGAGAGAGTGGGGGGGGGTGGGAAGAGCGTGCGATTGAGATGGAGTGGAGCAGCTCGGAGTAGAAGCGGTGTGGGAGAACCAGGGGCGTGACCGAATGAGTGATAGTTGGGAGAAAGTTAAATTATGCCGGTGCGCGGATACGTCCTTCAGATCCGGGAAGTGAAAGTTTAAGAAAAGAAAAAAAAAATAGAAGACGTTCTATGAACCGTCTTTGGGAGTTCCCGCGAGGTGTGAAAGGGGCGGTGTTCCTGAAAATAACATACTCCCCCCCCCCTAGAAATGGATCACGGCGGAGATGCCTTTGCAACATCGCCTCGAAAATTGTACGTCTGGTGGAGGGAGAAATCACGACTTTACACCTTTCTGACGATGAGCGTATCCAGAAAATTCCCCTTCCCATTAGAAAGATCCGCGTTAATTTAATTCATCATCATAGTCTTTCAATATTGGGATTGATAGATTGAAGCCCTCCATTCCTCCATATCCCATTTCAATTCCCTCACTCCACAGTAGGTCTGCTTATTACATCTCCATTTAGTTGGTCAGAATTCTTCCCCCTTGTTATTCCCCGTTGGACTTTCCCTTTTATTTTCCCTTCGATTATGTCCCTGATAAATCCGTTTGTCTCATGGTGTGGCCAAACCATCTGGCTCTTCTTTTTCGTATGGTTCTCCATATGGTCTTTTCCTCTACTGCTCTTCAGTATCTTTCTTCATTTTCTAATTTCATCCATCCATTTTATTTTCAACAATCGTATCCAACACTACTTTTTGAAGGCTTCTCTGCTCTTTTTTTCCGATGGCCCATGTCTCTGATCCGTAGAGGCCCACGCTCCATACGAATGATTCGACGTACTTCCTCCAATTTCTAATTTTTTATTAATTTATATTCATGTTATACTTATTTAAACAAAAGAATTAATTATGGTAAAGAAGTTTTAGGAGGAAACGAGGGCAATGATTTAAAGAAAAGATAAGTGAAAACTACAATATTTTGCATAGTTCATACGGTTCAGAAACATGGTCGATTGGGAAAAAGAGAAGCGTAAATAGGATGGATTTTGAATCTGGATGTAAAATAGAATTAAACAAATAAAACGGACGGAAAGGAAAACAAACGAGAAAGTAGGGGTGTGATAGAGGAAGAGAGAAGTTTGTTAAAAGTTCGAAGAGTGGTGAAGTGATTCCATCAGATACCGGTAACACTAAAATGAAGATTAACTACTAACATAATTAACGAAAACAAAGCGTAAAGATTCTTTTTGCGTATTCTCGCATCCATTTATGCCTCTATGAATTACCCCCAAGTCGAATACAATTTAGGTAAAAGTCATTCTCGCTCCCGAAATCGGTAGATTCACCACAGCTTAAAAATCCATGTTGACCATAACGTATGAGCAGGGTTACCCTCTCATTAATGTTTAGCATTTCTCACTTTATAATGATGCTCAGCGGAGTACCGCAAACTTAATTTATTCATTTAAAAATCAAAACGCATCTATTCTTTCAGCAAATACGCAGGTATGGAGAAATATATTGGATTTCTGCCCTAGGTACTGGTCTCCAGATAACAAAGTACCGGTAGTTAAGATTCGTTACATCGGCCCTTTTGCCCAAGTACCGGTGCATATGTTCCTTGCTCCAGATACCAAATATTCTCATAATCAATATTGCCAGTGGTTAAATCCTAAGATTGGTTAACTTCAGTCTTCCATTCTTTCCTATTGAAAGTTAGTTCACTTACGCCCTGATCTTCTCTTCAATCCCCTCCTTTATTGGTCTCAAATACCTACCTGTCCCTTGGTCTTCCTCGCGGGACATTCCCATTTAATTTTTCATTCCATTATATTTCTAACTAATCCCTTGTGTCTCAAAATATGTCCAATCCATCCGGCTCTTCTTGACCGTAGTCCACATTGCTTACCTTCTTCTACTGTCCTATATTCTCCTTCGTTCCTAGCTTTATATGTCCAATTTATCTACAGAATTTACCTTCGGCACCTTGTTTCAAAGTCAAATCATTCTTCACGAGATATCTTTTCCAGTGGTCCACGCGATTGATCCATAGAGTGGCATACTCCAATCGAACGCTATGACCAACTGCTTCCTTGATTGCAATAATGTCCTTTGGGAATGATAGCCGCCTCTTCTTCAGAAATGCCTTTTTAGCTTGAGTTATTCTTTGTTTGATTTATTAGTTTTTACTTGATACCAACCCCTCAAATCCTTTATAACAGAAGGGATTGATATTGGTGCTTAGGTACGGAGAGAAACCTACCTAGCACTCTTGGCTTACGTTGGCGTTACCAAGATACTAGTATCTGATGTTACCGGTTCAGGTTTATATCCTCATACTTTGATACAGGTACTGACGAAACCTGCTCTAGATATTGATACTAAGGTAACTTCTCTTATTTTCTTACCTTTTGTACCAATCCCTGATTCCAACACCGCCATCCTCTTTAATGAGTTTTTCAGAAGGAGAGACCCAGAAAAATCGTTTTATCGAACCAGAAAATCGTTATGACAGTTTTTAGAATTAATTTCACTACAATTGAGCTCAATTTATCACATAGTACACGCATACACATATATTCCAAACAGATAAAAGTCATTCTGGTTCAAGATATTCAATTTACGCACGCTCGCCTAAATGAATACGGTCCAAATGGTGCCCATAAAATGTAATATTAAGTCCGAAAATCCATTTAATCGCGCTCCCATGGCCACACATCTGACTTTTATGCCTCTTTAGTGGTGGAGAACCCTTTTCAGTTTATGCTTCAAAGTAAACTCATGACCTGCACAGCCTGAGCTTAAAGTTGCATTCCCAGTGAAAGGGAAAAGAGAAGGGGTGCTGAATGTGTTGCTCCACGGAAAAGTAGGAAAACATCGAAAGATGCTTAAAGCATTTTTATCATCTCCACGATTTTTACCAAAATAATTTTATACAGTACACAGTAAAAACCATTTTATACAGTGCAGTTTTGGAAACCTTATTGACTAATCCTTGGAGGCATACATATGTAGTCACCATCGACATCAAGAAATGATTCTTAAAAACTTTTAATACAAAAAAATAAACTTAGAATAAATAAAAACATATAAATAGTATATGAAGTTTACTTTCTTTAAGCTTTGGTACTAGTAGAGACGTAAGTAATAGCAGATGCAGGTCAAAGAATATCAGGTGCGATGGATCTCTTGTTCTAGGAAAAAACATAGATAATATTGTCAGAAGCGGAAAGTTATGAATAGATATTTTGAAAAGTGGGTGAGCAAAGAATCTTATGGAAAATATTGTAGAAGAATAAATTGATAGTAAATTATTTGTAAAATAAAGCATTATATTTCTACATACTCAAATAATACGAGCCATAGAGTAAAATAATCCCCAAAAAACGTGAATGAATTACCTGATGTTGTGTTGAGGGAGTACAGTGAAAGAAAATTCTCGCCAAGAAGGTAATTGATTGGAGGTAGATATTCTAAGAATGACTAGAGTTTAGTGATGATAATGCCAAACTACGATGGCAAACGAACATAAAATACGCATTTAAACGCAGAAAATTCTTCTATACCATAGTTGATACCGCTCCTAACTAAATGAAAGCAATATAGAAGTTTATCAATTACCTTGCAACTGTCGGTTTCTAATAGCATTCGATGAGCGGAAGTCATAGTTTGTCAGAAGTATGCATGCATGAAAATTTGAGAGAAAACATTTTAAGAAGAATAATTATTATTATTGGTAATCTACCGGTAAATGTAGGTTTCTGATGAACACACTCCTAAAGAAATCCTTACTTCATTTCTGAATACTTCCTGCCTCCCTTCATTCGGTCCAACGTGCCTAATCTCTTCCTCAATCTCCCTCGCTTACCCAACATTCTACCTTCTATCACTTTCTTCAGCAATTCATCACCACTCAGCACGCCCTGCATCCACTTCTCCTACCTTCT
>LYUA01001687.1:385744-396129 GCA_002093875.1 Calopteryx splendens | reverse complement strand
CGTGGGTGGGCGGGGAGGGATTTCTCGGTGCGCTGATGGCGGGGACAACAACGTCGTGAGCATACAGTTACCGCCCTCGCTTGAAAACTTAATGCGTGCCTGGAAATCCGCTCGTGGAAAGTAATCTTGGAAAACTATTGTTCCACAAACCTCGTTTAAAAAATTACGAAAAATGCATTGTGAACCTTAAGAAAAAATATTTGCGGAAGGATGTATGATATAAGATATGAAACAGCATTCCCAGCTCCATAACAACCGTGTCACATAGTGTAGTTGAACCAAGCCAAGCGTTCTCGCAAACGTTCTCCTTCTCTCCTGGTTACTCGCAAATTTACGTTTAATCCTGAAGTGTAGAGCCTGATTCTGGCTTCGGGTGTGAATTCAGTGCCATATATTGAAAATTTGATTCTAAGAAGTTTAGTTTCAAGTGCAGAATCGACAGTTGGTGAGCCAATAAGTGCAGTAACGAGTATAATTAATGATAGACCACGTACTGATCTAACATACACGATCGGGTGGTGTTTTACTTTCTACCTTTTCAATTAGAAGCAGGCTTTTTCTTTTTGCTGCCAACTTGTCCTTAGGTCACTTATGTATTTCATTTTGGCACCGCTGGCGTAAGTACTCAATGGAAGTGGCCTGAGGAAAATTTTTCAACGTGGTCCATATCGAGCACTATTGTCTGTTCTTACTCTTCTATCCTACATACCTTTTCACCTGGCTTACATATTTGTCCGTTGGTCCTCTTCATAAAAAGGGGTATTTTCTTCCCATAAATGTGTCTAACTATGCTTTAAGTTGTGCTTAATTTTCTGCTAAATTTATCCCCATAATACTCCAAATTTTCTTTTGGCTGGATCATCTTCTTCCTCCCTTTCTCTTGGGGATAAATGGCTCCTAACCCTTCATCTACCTCTATACCTACTGGACCCTTTGAGCTACCACTAGGTGAGTAGTACTGAGTGTTTTCACACCAGATTAGCATAGTCAAAATTATACTACTCGGATGTTAGTGACAAAAGAAGGGGTTATGCAATTCAAGCAATGAAAGAACATTCTACTAAAACTTTCACCAAGACTTCACTATTCGTGCACGTATGAGTATGGAATAATGCTCTTAAGTGTACAAGACAAGCTACTAGTAGTAGACGAGAAATCGTGAGTAAGAGTAACATCCAAGTATCCAATGGAGTCTACTCTTGATATTTCTGTACCATTGATGCAATAAGCGATCAATTAAGAACTACTGCTATTCCAAACGTTTTCCACTACACACGTATTAAATCTCAGCCAGAATGAGTTATGCAGGCAAACAAACCTAACTAAAGACGGTAAGGCGTGGTATTCATTTCATACAGGTGTCTCGCCGAAAATATTTTCATGTTAGGTAGACAATTTCAATCTAACTCTAGCAATAAAAATGTCTCGAAGACCGTGTAACCATGTTACCTAAGAATTAATCTATAAAAGCGCCGTAAAATTTAATCATAAATTATGATCATTGAACATTCTCTCAAAAGCTGCACTTCTTCCGTCATTTCACTGAGTTGAGTAATTTTGAATGTACTTTTCCTGAATAATGCCGATGTGTACCATGAAAACCTTATTGCCAAGGTAATTATGATGACTATTTCACTACGCATATGAGAGATACATTTTTTTCATTTCGTTAAATACAAACTGATAAGGGCACTTGACATTTGAGCAACAATTCAGATTCGTAGACAGAGAAAATATTTTCATCCGTCATAGTCCATGATGTTTATTTATTTTTTGGAGATCTCTGTATTTTTTTGGCTGGAATAAGTTAACTTTATTTTATTGGTCCATTACGAATATTTAGGGTGCTACCATTTATTTTTCCTCTCTGACACTCTTGTCTAATCCACCGATGCCGGACCCATTGCTCCTGCCTTTCGCGCCACCAAAGGAGCTTGTATTCACCCACAAACTGAATTTCACTCACCGTTGGGCTTAGTTCTGGGTGAGCTCTACATTCACCTACCAAATTGACCATCGATGGTACCCTGCAAGCCAACACTAGAGGGCTTGTCAGACGGTGTTTTCCCATTTAACATGCCCAGTCAAAAATATACGTTGCTTTAATGTTAGTGTCAAAGAGAGAGGTGAAATGACTCAACAGATGGTTGAAAATTCAACCAAAATTTACAAAATATATTAAAGCAGCATTAAGCTCTACTCTACGCATGCAAGACGAGGTGCTAGTAGAGACCGCAACCGAATAGGATAAAATTGAGAATACTTACTAGGTTAATTGGCATAAAACAATGTTTCCTGGGCGCTCGCTACCTTTGCAAATTATTTTGATCCCTTATGTTACGCAGGAAAATTTTATTTTAAATCTGTTCAACAGTTTATCTCTCTGATCTTATATTCGTGATCTCGCCTACCGTAGTGTTACGGGGCTAGTAATGCATTTTTAACGCCCAAAGGAAAAAGATCAGATTAAAATTTACGTAAGAGATTTAACCCATAATTTAGCCTCCGGTCGGAGAAGGATTCTTCAGCCAGTTCTTCTTATATTGCAGTAACGCCAGTATATACATCATAACATCGTTTAAAAAATCTAGCTCCACTACGGTGAACGCGATA
This sequence comes from Calopteryx splendens, assembly GCA_002093875.1. Classification (NCBI taxonomy): domain Eukaryota; kingdom Metazoa; phylum Arthropoda; class Insecta; order Odonata; family Calopterygidae; genus Calopteryx; species Calopteryx splendens. The sequence continues at coordinate 393,516 of LYUA01001687.1, read as the reverse complement.
TCAGTCGGAAATCAAACCGCTTCGTGAGGCTCCCATATTCTAAAAGTATATCCTGATTGGAACATAACAAGAGAGGGATAGCAACATCCTTTTGCCCTATCGCAGCATTTCCACAGTAGGTACCCTTTTAATAAATACTAATTCCTCCCTCGCTTAAAATCCTGGAGTACGTTTGATGCAATAGGTGGTCGATGGAGAACGTCCCATACTCGAATTTATTCATTTCCCATTTTATCAATCCATTTAAGTGTATGTCTGTCTGGAGCACCAGGGTTGGAAGACTTCTATTCTCCTCTGGTCCGTATTCCCAACGGTCCATGCCCCTGACCCACTGTGTGAAAATCCACACAAATGCTTTCACGTTTGTAAACTTTTCTTCTGTGAGTATTGCGGTTACCTCCGGGTGGTAGATCCCTTCTTAGCTTTAGTTAATCTCCTAATGATATCACCTTTCCCACTGGGACTTTAGTTTAGACTATGCCAACTTGCATGTTATAACTCTGAATACTTGGTTTATGCCTGCAGATATCCTGGATACTCTGCTATCATTACGGTCGTGAATAAATGCCAGATTATTTAAGAGTTTTCCCTTCGATTAATACTCCTCCATGAATACATAGAGCATTTAATGTGTTTCACGCCTGGATGAGGTACTAAAAGAAAGTTTTTTGCTTCGTATTTAATTTAAATCGAGAGACCCTTTCCTTTAATACGGAAAACATAAACATAAATAGTTGCCGAAATTGTTGGAAAAGATAAGCGCGATGAATATAGCATTTTTGAATTGCGTGCGAGTGTGTTAATTCATGGACATTGAAAGCTTTCAATTAACCTTCCTTTCGAAGAAATTTAAAATTGCTACTGTAAATGAAAAACCATGCGTGGACAAGATTGCTCATTTTTTTAATTTGCTCTAAATTCGAGGGGAAGTATTTATTTAATTTAATTTATCGTGAATTCTCTTCAAGAGAAAAAGGTAATGCTTGGAAAGTACGTAAAATATCCTACAGCACGAAAAAATTATTGCGTGCGTAATATTTCAACTTGATAGCGTTAGTTGCTATCAAATAATTATATAAAATAAAATTATGCAGTTAGAACATAAAAAAAATTAGACCTTGTTTCGAGTGGTTGTAGGGTCGAAATAAAATTATAAAACTAATGATAAAAATTTAAGACAAACTTTCCCAGATTTTGAAAGTTAATTTTTAAAGGTTATCTACTAGGTTAGGTTCGGTATACAGGGCGAAGGTTTGTTAAATCTTAAAGATTTCTAAATATTTTTACAAGTCAGATTTACTCTTTTATTTGACCAAATGCAGTAATTTTATCTCTTTTATGAGCTGGTGAGTACATTAAAGAATAACTATTCATTAAAAGGGACTCATCATTCGCTCTCTACATTTTATTACAGTAAAATGAGATGAAGCTGAAAGTGGCTTTGACACTATACTTAGATTTCATGGATTGCCTTGGCCACACCGCACCGTAAACTTTGGCTTATAAAAGAGAATCTCAGAAAATAAACCTCTTAATAACATTCCCTACGTAAGACAACAGGTGCACATCCCTTTGCTTAGCAGGAGAATTAGCAGGGTCCCACTGCTTCTTCCTGCGGTATCAGGAGGGGGGTGGACCTCAATTTGCAAGACCGTTACGTAATTAAAGGGTTTTCCCTTTTTATTTTTAGAGCTGTGCATGGCCTTTTTTGGTATTGTGGTCGTCTCTCATACTAGGGGTAGTAGTGGGTAATATTAACGCTGATTCAAACTAAATTGCGTGCTAACTTGTAGATATTTGTGCTTCTTGGTTTCGGTCCTCCTCCTGAAACCTACCTTAAACGCGTTTCTCAGGGACTTTAAATGGATTTTTTTGTATTGTTTGTCACCCCTTACACACCCTCTCCCTCAGCCCTTAACCCTCCCAACCGGTGCTTGCTCCCCCTGCCACACGCCTTTTTGATAGATCGCGGCGTATTTTTGTAGATCTAGATGAGAATAATTTACCGATATGTGCGTTGGCACTACGCGTTTAAAGCAAGTGGGCGCGGGAACAGAAACAGCAAGGGAATGGTCCTGAAGACGCCTGTTGCAACATTGTAACCTAAACCATGATAAAATATTTTAATTACTGTGGAAAATTGCAATTATTTGTTGATTCGTTGTGTTCCGATTCCACCATATTGCGCCTAATTCTTCTAAATCGCATCCTTTTATTAGTTCCTGGGCTGCGCCACGGAGATTCTAGATCAGATATTTTATTGTTTTTTTTTGTGCGGCTTTTCCCGAGAGGAGTGGAAACTTTTTGTTTCCTCGGGCGAATCAGTTTCCGAGGTCTTCACGTGTAATTAGTCCCACCCAGTTGGGCGTCTCCCTTTTCTTCCTTTGGTCGACGGAGGATTTCATTTTGGCTTCCGAAAGCATGAATGGAGAGGAAGGAGACTGGAGGAAAAAAAGACAAGTACGCACAAGTGCAACACGAACGCGATTCTTTTTCCTACTGGGGAGCGAAAAATGAGATCTGTTACGGAAAAAAAGGGAATGGGATCTCCGGTGCCGGCGGGTGTAAGTGCGTGGAGGATGAAAAGAGTTTAGGGAGGAAATCAAGGAGAGAGGGGGGGGGCGGGCTCCCTCGGTGGTGTGGAAGGCGAGCCGCACTTCGGCGGGGAGCGCGAGGGTGGGAGGGCCTCGGTGAATGAGTGGGAGGACGGCGTATGGTTGTCCCGGCAGCGCGCCCGGGAAAAGGTAGAAGCGATGAGTCGGGCGGTGGTGTGATCGACAATAGGGACGGAGAAAGGGGAGTGAGCGTGGTGTGACACGCGAGTGGAGGAGGAAAAAAGGGGGAGAGGAGTGAGTGGGGCGAAAGTGGACGATTTTTTTAAAGAAAAATCAAAGACCAGAAGTGATCTATTCGAGGCAAACGAAGGTTTCTGAGAATCGGCGGTGAAGGGGACGAAGCCCGCCTGGTCCAAACACTCTCCCCCTTTCCCTCTCTCAAGAGCTCAGAGTTTCCAACTGGGAGGCAGATGAGGCAGAATTGCCTTTCAATCCGTTTTCTATTCAACGAAACAAAATTAATAAAAACGCCGCTGCATTTGTCAAGCTTACAAACGAGTCGAGCGTATTTACGCCAAATGCCGTACACGTGCACAAGTGACCTGATGATGAATGATAGGAATTCAAATTCACGTCCCGTTTGAGAGAATGAAAAAGTGCTAAAGATAGCACCATCGGCGTTTTGGAAAATTTTACGTCATTGTGTTCAAGTGGAAAAGCAGTAACTCCACTGACTGAAACACGAGTTAGATACACAATGGTTCCTTTTGAACATAAAACAAGCTGTGAGTACTCCTTACAAAACTTAAAATTGGATTTTGCGGTCAATAAAAACCCAATTTACACGTCTTTAAACGAAGTATTCACCTCATGCTTTCAGCGGATGACGCCGTATCACTCACGCTAGTCGGCTTATTGCCTGAAATGTTCTTGATGTCAGGATTTGACGTTAGTATAAATCAATAACAAACCTGTCTCTGATTACTATGTTAACGTTTCAGGAACACCAAGTTCTATTGGGTAAAGTCTTCACGGTTAACCCAAGATGAAATGTATTCAGCTACCGTAGTTTTGAATATTGACTCTCACACCAAAACTTAGTCTACTGGGCAACGGATCTGGTGGAAAATCCGTGTAGACCTTTACCATACTCTACATCTCGAAAGAACCAAAGCCTTCAGCACGATTTAATGAATGCTTTTTTTGTAAATATATTGATTCTCAATGGTTTCGGAAAATGGGAAATATCTAGGCTCCACCGCTAAACCTGGTTGAATATTTACGGACGTATCTGAAGCCAAACACCAAATCTTAAACCACCGCTGTCTAGAGCTGTCGAGCCACCTCGATCCATATCCTGTAACTTTTTTTATGCTGTTCAACCCAACGCTAATCTAAGACGCACTCTCACAGTTTGATCCATCACTCTCCGCTCCTAAGGGAATATCACATCTCCTACTATTCCTCCTCCTCCACAACCCTCCCCTCGTTCACACCCCTTCTCCTCCCCACTTTGCTTTTTGTCTCCTTATCCATTTGGCCACAGGGCAGAGAGAAAAGGCTATCGATTTTTATTTCCCGAGGAAAAAAAACCGGCTCGTTTCTTGGGCTTCTCATGAAGAAAGGAGGGAAGAAGTGGAGAGAAAAATCCCAAAGAAAGAGAGAGATGGATGGTGAATGCCCTCGCTGAGGCAGAAAGAGATTAAGACCCTACCATCAACTGCTTCTTCCACCGAATCCCCCAATGTAAATGCAATAATTTAATCCTTCCAAAAAGAATAGAAAAGGGTGAAAGTGGGCACTTGAATCAGAAATGTGCGATAGAAACGAAGGAAATGAAAAGGGTTATTTTAAAATTCCTTATCGAAAAGGAGATACGTAAATTCAAGTGGGAAAAATAGCGACCAGACTTCGTCGAAAATACCGAAAATCAATGCCAAAGATAAAGTATTTGTGTCTAGTAAAGGAAGTCTAGTTCCCCGTCGATAAAATTTAATGTGACTACCATTCAGTAAATTATTATCATAGTGTTATTTTGACAAAATACGTGCATTCACTCATCGTCCAGAGTTTGAAGGTTCTCCTCAAAGTAGTACCCATAGCATTGTCCTTCAAAATTGTCTTAGTAGCCTTCACCGCTGCTTCTGATGACGGAAATCGCTTTCCACGAAGGTGTTACTTTCCATTGGGGAACAGAAAAAAGTCTCATGGAGTTAGGTCTGGACTGCAGTGTGGATGAAGAAAACACACTTTACATTGATTTTCGCGAGATACTCAGCCTGCACGCGAGCATCCTGTTGTTTGAGTGTGAGTAGTCTCGGAAGCCACACACACACAAACACGTCTCATGTGCAACTGTTCTGTTACCAAGGTGTGCGTGGCAACCAATAAAATGTATATTATTCATGATGGTGCTTATAGCGTTATTTTATTTACTTAATCAAATGTAAAAAAAGCCTATACATTGGAATTTTAAGCAGGGAAACATCATCCAGTGCATTTTTCAGCGTGAAGTTCATTTTCCACCTTTTATGGATGGAAATTCACTCTGGGGGGAATCAAACTGGTGACTTCTGAATTAGCTAGCGTTAAACCAACATGGCCGAGTCCGGCAGCAGGGTTACCGTTTTAAAATATTTTACATATTTATTTTATAAAATTATCTCTAAATAAGTAACAAGCAATCTGAAGCACCACCAACGTGAAGATTATATTACTGTGATACGATTTTATAATCGGGGGGCCTCCAAAAGGGGTAGATAGACATTTGACGATTTGCGTTTTTCCAAACTACCCCTTGCAAGTAAAAGACCACGGAAGAGATGTGGATATCACACATACAACCTTCGGTTGGACAAACATTGCCCAACTTCGATGATCCTTCGGGAACCGGTATTTTAACGTGGCTAGGCCATTTATCTCTGCTGTCGTAGATTTTCTATTTTAAGCCGTTCCCTCAGGTTTTCCTGGGCCAAAAATACTCACTTAACCCCGCTGGCCAGAAAATTATTGCAATGCATTATGCACCATTATCAATCCTTATTTAAACATAACACGAGAAAAATATCCCTCGGCAAGAAAAAGGATTGAATGGGGAAAAATGCAAAGACAAAAATCGAGACTCTTTCCTTTCTTCCGACGATGGTGGTTGCTCCACCGGAAAATCAACTTATGTTTCCGTCTATTTTTTGACGCAATTAATATTTTTTAGTGCCAAGCAGTTCAAGGATGAGTATATTTTAACAAAAGGCACCCCATAAAATGAGATAAATTTTACCGCAGCAATAGGGGAGCATCCTACGCACAAAATCAATAAAATTTCTGCCATTAGCTCTCCTATAACATCTTCTATACTTTTAAGGATTACTTGTTACGTAAATTTGACTCAAAAATAAATTTCTTATTGAAATATATAAATTTTATAACCATATAATCCTAATTATCCTGGCCACATGGGTGTGGACATCATTATCAAAATTGAGCGTGAAGATTGGTTGAATTCAGGTCTCCATTATAGTACTTTCTAGTTCAAACTGCCTTACTTCCCTACATCCCTCCCCCTTACGCCACTCATAATTTGGTCTAATTATTTATTTCTTGCCCTTCCGTTCTTAGCATCTTTCCTTTTATAATGTTCCATACTAGGGATATATTTCTTCACCCAATGAACCTGGTTCTTTTTTTTATTCTGCTTCATTCCCCGTATCTTAATTTTAATTACCATTTAATTTTAACATCCACTTTGAGATACATGCTTCGAGGACAAATTATTAAGCTAGGGTTAGTACATTTAAACACTAAACTGAGGCTTAGAATTCAAATTTCGGTTCCATCTTCGAAAAAAGTTAGATTAAGATTTTTTTTGGCTTTCTGAAGTTATTTGGCCCATGTAACGAAGTTCTCATATTTTAAAGTGAGATAACAGGAACTCATTCCTATTTTTGACGATTTAATAGACCGTTTATTTAAAAAGCTGCTACATGCCATAAACAACAATTCATTTTCGAGGCAATAAATTAAAAACTGATGAAATTCATTATTAACTGATTAGAAACTGATGCACTATGCTTCTCTTCTCTCTAAAAAATACATTTCAAATTAGTGAATTAATACATTCAACAGTGTGTCATTTATGAGCTTAGCTCAAATAAACTGTCATAAGTCATTTCATCCTGACTTCACTTGCCGTTCTCGTGGTAGAGCATATGAATTCAGAAATTTGTAGTACGAAGAGTGAGGTGCTATTTTCATAACCCGAATAGATCTAATTAAATGATAATACTCCCGAAAGTTGTACGGCCCCCTAAATAATTTTTGCCCACTAGAGGTAGCCATGCGAAATTACCTTATTCATTGATATAATTTTAAAAATTGTATTCTATCGACTTCCTATAATGTTTCTTGTCTAGTAACTAGCATGACCTTATATTTCAGGTGGTCAATGGCTTTATTACGAAAATAACTGCAAAAACTATTTTGTCCCAAGATGCCACTTATTCAAGGTTCCTAGGCCACTCTCTATGTACCTACCAGCGTTGGCTGACCTGAGAAATAGTACAGAGGCAACAGTAAACAAGAATACTTGTATCAATTTGAAGTATCAAGGTACTGGTAAAAATATACTTAGTTAACATCGCCTCAATAATTTGAAATATGAAAATTAGTCCAACGAAACAGTATTCAGGAATCGTACCTTAGGTACTTGTAAGGAGTTACCGTCATAGTTTTGTTGCCTCGGATACCAAACCTCAAAGCCAAAAAGTCGATGGGAAAGCATCAGAAGGTCACTCGGATGTTTTTAGCAATGTATGCACAGTTAATATTCCTCAGCTCGCAAGTATATAAACAAGGACATCGGTAGCCACAGCTCACTCCAATGGCAATCGCACTAGTCTCAGATTCACCATTTGTTTCCACATTCTCCTCTCTCCCCTTGCACCCCAGCCTTTCCAGTCATTTTCCTCTCGAAAAGGGTTAGAAAATTGAATGGCACGATGAGCCCTTCCGAACGCACTCTCCAATACGCTCTAGCTTCAGGGACTCCCGAGTCGCCGCCCTTTCAATTACCCGTTCCAAGTCCGCCCCAATAATCCACCCTCGCACCCCCTGTCGCACCCTTTCTTCCCATCCCTCCCTTTGTCTCTTCGTCATCTCCTCACGCTTCCGCGTACTTTGTCCTGCAAATCCTGCATAATGTACCCCCCCCCCCCCCCCCTC
>LYUA01001687.1:370066-385123 GCA_002093875.1 Calopteryx splendens | reverse complement strand
CCCCCCCCAGCTCCCTCCGCCCAATTTTCTCCATCCTTCCTTTTCCTCGCATCGCTTCGTCCTCTTGCGTCTGCAGTTTTTTCCATCTTTGCACCCTACCGGGGCTATCGAGAGGTGGTCGACTGCGAGGGGGCACCTACACGACCAATGTAAGGGACACAAACTGAAAGTATATTGGCCTGAGATGTCAAGCCCCATAGTGCAATTCTCCATTTTGCAAGAATACGAATAGAATTATCGAGAAGTTTTACAATATCAGAGTAAAGAAAATTGCAAGAATACGAATAGAATTATCGGGAAGTTTTACAATATCAAAGTAAAAAAAGAGTACAAAACAAAGGAGATGTTAGAGAAAAGGAGGTGGTTTGAGAAGAAGGAAAGATGGAGCGGGAGATTTGCGAATAAAAAAAACATTATTCCCAACTCTTCCCCATTCTTTAGTGCTAAGAAAGAAAATGTCGTGCGGTCGAGTTCTTTGATGCCTCAGACAGGAGTTCCATCAGGCTTCTGTGCCCCTTGGAGTGGATAAAATCGAAGCATGATTAGCATATACGATGAAAAGAAGATAGCTCATTAACAGTGTAAATATTCATCGAGTTAAAGTAGGTTTGAAAGACTGGAAAACCAACAGTTAAAAAGCGCACAGGAGAGGGCAAAGAAAAAGTAGAAATGGGAGAAAAAACTAACGGAAACATTTTTTTAGATCAACGTCACATTCAAGCTCAATGCATTATTTAAACGTTTTCCTTTGTCTTCCCTTTTTGTAATTTAATTTAACTATCCCAATTTAATATCAAATACTAATAAAAATTGTACTTTTTAAGGGAAATTTTTAACCCTATCATCAATAAGATATATTTTCCAGTCAGTTACGCTGATAAGTTGACATATTTTAGGGAATATTTTTGGGTATCAATTTCACTTATTCCTTTTTAATTAAATTTCCACTCATTTAAATCAAAATTGAGAAACAAAATACCCTAAAGAAAAATTTCCCACTGTTTATATCGGAACCAAACAAAAAATTACGAAATGATGTTTTTTCTTCATGGATGACGGTCAATAAAAAAGAGTCAAATACGTTCGTTATTTCAGTCTAACCTTTTGTGCAATGAAAGAGAAAAAAGGAAAAGTAGTACCGTTCCGAAATTTCCACTCGTGCACTAAATAATCTAAAAACAAAGAAAATGGAAGCATAAGTGCATAATTAAACTACAATTCATATTTAGTTTAATTACTATTTTAGATCAACGTGAAAAATCATTTTGATTAAATGTTTTTCTGTTATTCATTTCAAACACAGATATTACAGTTATGACCAAAAATATAAAAATGTCTGCCATTGTCATATGCTCACTCAAATTGTAATAATTTGAATAAGGAGGTCAGTCATATTTAATCAAAGTGACATCAGTGTCATATCACAGTAATCGACCTGAATGTCGGTTTGATACATGACACTAGTATATACAATTTTTTTAATGATGAAAGCAAGCATATGAATACAAAAATTTGATGTATTGCAACGTCTATAATAGAAAAACTAGGGTTATTGTGGTGAAATTGTATACTTCATATTCTAATTAGACTACAACTAACGTGTAATGTTCTATCAGTAGGATTCTTCCTGCCTGCCTCTTAAACGGCATAATTTTTCTCAATAACTTCTACTGCTCATTGCACCATTTCAAGTCCGCTTTCGTCACCTTCTCATAATGTTTCATCTTCGGATTACAAATAATTCATTCGTCTAATAGATACCATAATCCGAGTAACCTTGGATGCTAACGAAGTCCTCACGACCCAGGGGAATCCCCCCATACATTCGCTCCATGGTAGGAGAAGGAGCGATGAAGGTATAGCGGGCACCGCATTTAAGACTCACTGGTCCAGCACGTACGGTAGAGGCAATTGAAAAGTTTCGGGAATCGATTTTCCCCTGTGGTCTTATGACACTTCCCCCCTTCCGGAAAATTCCGTTTTGATGACCGCCCCACGTTTAAAACTTCCCACTGTCCGGCCGACAACGGTAGCGAGATATGGCCCAGTCGAAATTTCAGAAATTGCTCCAAAAGCCATTTCAAAACGATACCTCCAGGCGATTAATCCACCCCACTCCCATTAACTGAACGCACGCACAACACTTACACACCAACACACACACACACACACCACTTGCACACCAAAAATTTCCACACGCTATACAACTGCGTCCCTTGAAGTGCCACTGACCCTACTATAATCCCCCTGGTCACCTTTCTCATTCGATCGCTCCATAAAAGTTTCGATCGGACTCAGAATCGCCCTTTTTCCCTTTCCTTATATCCTCTCCCACGTCGCATCCCGTCCTTCTGACGACGGAACTTATTTTCCACTATATTCCCCCACTTCAAACACTTTCGATTGGCCTCTTGTCCCACCAAAGGCGCAGCACCTGGTGTCCGGGAAGTTACGACACGTGACAAAGGTTTGTGATTTCCGAGCTGATAGGATATGTGACATCCCGATTTACAGAGGGGCTCGCCCTCGGTAAACTTTTTCAGACTTCGTAAACAATGATTTATCTGATGGGTGAATGTTTCCAATGGTTCGAGCGCTGCGGAGGGTCGCAAGGACACTTGTCTCAAGGACGCTTAAAGTATTAGGCTCCCTTTCGAGCCTATTACTTTAATGGAAACAACCACAGTTTTTTAATGGCCTCTCTTAAAGCAACGTATCACTGTGGCCTGAATTTCTCTAAGCTAGTGAGTAATTGGTTATAATTTCATCTGCGTTAATAGATTAAGTACGGTTTAATTTGGTTAGAATTTTACATTTTATGCGTGATAGGATTAAAATTATGTGACAAATCCGTCGAGATAAGTATTTTTTTATTTATGCGTGTATTCACAATTTTTATCTTAATTCGTTCTTTTTTTTTCATTTTTAGTTAATTAAGCTTCAGCCATCAAAAACTTGCCCTGAATGAATGCTGTCCCCATGGCCTTTTTTCGCTTTCCGCTAGACCTCATGGGAATTTAATTTTTCACAAATGATGGTAAATGTATTTTGAAATGCTTTAAAAGCATACGAAATTTTTCATCGCCCTAATTTTTATCATTGATAAAAGTAGTCTTTTGGCCAAGGGAGGTTTTAAGCTAGTATGTAATACCCAGTTATATGAAACCCAACATAATTTATGAGAACGGGGACATTCTTAGCGTCTATTTGCTTGATCAGGACTTTACCACGAATAATTGCTTTAGAAGGATATTTAATTTTCGTTACAATAAATCATGAAGTGAAATAAATACATTGACCAAAACTTATAAAAATATAGATTTCGTCTCAAATGCATTCTAAACGAACACGTGAATTCCATATAGCACGATTGTGTGCGCAGCTTAGGACGAATTCAGAAAAATAGCCCAAAATTCATATTTTTTTAAATAGGTAAATGACGCTTTTTACAAGTTAATATAAATTTCACTCTAAATCCGAATTTCAACGCAGGTAATTTAATATATAGCAATAAAACTTTCTTGTCAATTATTTCAAACAAATTAAATTTGTTTCCATCTCTTGGTTTATTTTACTTCTTTATGGTGATTCCCCTTGTGGGAAACTGAGGTCTACCTCCCTATCTGGAGGACCAGGTAATTCGTTTTCGAAGTTTTTATCCCCCAGTAGTTGTTCCGCAGAAAGGTATATCATTCCTCTCCCATCGCCATATCTGAGAGGTCTTCCACTATCCGCCACCTGGGTACGCGCCCTTTTGTGGTTGCAGGCTTTTCCTCCTGGGGAAATAGTGGAAAGTATAATGCCTCATGGGGCAGAAACATGCCCATGAAACAGAAAACAAAAAAAAGCAACCGAAATGGACTGTAGTGGATAGGACTTCCGCAGAAGTAGAAGGAAAGCAATAGAAATCCATCGATCAAAGAAATAATGAACGTGTAAAAGGATGTACTAGATACCTTAGAAAAAAGAAATAATATATTTAAATGGTTTTGGACGATTTAAAGAACATAGAAGAACTCAATTCTGAAGACCGCTCTAAAATGTGAACAAGGAAGATAACGATGATAGTGAGCTTATTCATTAAAATATATCAGAAACTAAATAACTGGGATAAGAACAATTGAAAAGAATGGCATGGTTAGAGTTAGATGGAAGAAAATATTAATGCCCTAAACGTAAAGGTTTGCATAGAACCGCAGTAATTCTCGTATCTCAAAGAAAAGCATTTCTTCCCTGAAAAATAAAATAAATGGTAAATAATGGATACATCTTTAATAGGGATAATGGGTGTACGTTATCCCATTCCTGGAAAATATTTTTTCAAAATTCAAAACATATTCAATAGGATGGATCGAAATAAGTATTACACAAGACCTCACTCCACTCAAAAGTTGCAATTTTGGGTGTACTCGTGACTGTCAAAATACTAACTATTACACTGAATATTTTATAGTTTTACCTGCAATTTTAAGCATTTGCTGAGAAATTATAAAATATTTTTATAGTGCTTCCATTGCTGCTAAATATCATTTTTCCAGCTTGGGCGGGTCAAATCATGCCGCGACGAGTTCTCGAAGGCATTAGACCTGGTGTAAATTATTAACAATTACCCCAGAGAGTCAGCATGAGTGGAAGGCAGAGTGATAAATTAGTGCTATTACATATTTCCTAAATTTATATAAAAATTTTAAAACTTAAGGCGATATGCCAAAACATTGGATATTCAGCCAAATATTTGATCTTCTGGTGGTTGTTTATTCACCCAAAATAGCAGCACTTGAATGAGGTGACATATATTGAGTTTATCACACAGCACAGAATTTAGCACAGTGGGTTGGAAAAACGCAACAGACTTCATGGTCTAAGGTTTAAAATCTAGGGAATACATTGGTAAACATCGAATTGAAGCCAAACTTGCAATTTAATTGGCAAGAGAAGTCAGTATAACAAATTCATAAAAGGAAATGAAGTGCACCTTCTACCCTGGTAGACGGAATTCACACTAGGGCTTAGTGTGCGTAGAGTTCTAGCCTCACCATAAAAAACAACCTTAGGTAGAAGCCCAAATCAATCTTGGTTAAAGGAACCTTCCATTAAGTACATTCTATGCAAATAAATTATAATTCAAATTTGAGAAAATTTTACTTTATTTCAGGTCACACGCCTTCCTCGATTTCGAACACACTATGCCTAGGGAATATACCGGTAACTATCTCTAAATGCATAATTTAAGTGAATTAAAAAAAATTATATTTTTCTCTTCAAAATCAGTGATAAAAGACATGGTGTTAGGAATTCAGCCGTAGATGCTGGCAAAAACATAACCAGGTAAGAATCACCAATTGCATATCTTAAGGCGAACAAACCAATTCTTTCAAATTAGAATTTAGTTTCCCCTAATATGAAATGTCTATATCATATGCATACTGTAACTAAGCGTAGCAACGTTTATCAATCATTCACGTTTTTAAAATCGTACTTATCCTATTAGAATTAATTTTATATTTTTTAATGCCCAAAAACATGTGTGAGCGATCTCCAGTAATATCTATCATTTCACTACGAGGAAAATCACCGATGCAGCTAAACATTTATGTTTCTTTAGTACTGCTAATACTCCTCCCCTTGGAGTTGGCAGTCATTCGGGTCGAATGATGTGGTTAGTAAGTAGCGTTTGTTCATCGAGTGACAGAAGGTAATAAGTTTGTATTTCCATGGACCGATTCCTCCCAACGTCTTTGTCGACCGGACTCATCAGCTCCACACTTAGCTCCACTGATTGATTCCATCGATACACTCCCCACGCTCCCCTTTAAAGTGACCTCTGCAAAGGTCTCACTCTTCCCGGGCGAATTAGGTTAAAAAGGGGCAGGCCTGTGCCGAGGAGCTAGGAAGGACTCTCCGCACCGTCTCGGCATTCGACTGATGATGGCTGGCTGTCGGCTGTTCGCCCCCCCCCAAACACTCCTCCATCCCTCTCATCTTCCCTCCACCTTCTCGGAATAAGGACGGAGTGCATCAACGACGCGCAAAGAGAAACGAACTGAGCCTCTGTCTCCTCGACGGTTGTTGTGAAGTGCACCGAAATTAGCGATGCGCAAGGTCTTTCCTCTCCACCCCCCCAGCCCCCGCCATACTCTCGAGCGCCACTCCTTCGCGTCTGCTGAGTAAAAACAAAGGATCCGCGCAGGGCGCGAATGGTTGAAAAACAACGGCCACGGTCGTCAATTTTACCACTGGCTTTGTGCAGAGACAAGAACCGCCGAAGTTTCGTGTTCGTCTTTTGAGAGTGCGGAACTAGAGCTGTGCCTATTCTTGGGTTTTATAGCCCTGGCCCGAAAAGATTTGTCATTGTGCCCGAAGCATGCGTTTCATCAACGTTACCTCGTAGCTACCCCGTACCACGGAATTTGTGAAAATATTTTAAATACAAGTATTAGTGGTGTAACGTAGAGAATTATATTCCTACCTGTACGTCTTAGGAAAAATAGCATTTACTAAATATTATCTTATTCAATCATCTTACAATTAGAGATATGGATATGAATATTCAGCTTTATCAATGAAATATTATTTTGACTTTTGATTTTAACCTTTTAATTCATTGTGTAAATGGGAATAACTAGAAATTTTGTGTATCACAAAAAAAGGAGCCTGATATTGCATGTAGAAGACATATCGGCACGCAATTAACAAACATTAATTCTAAATAAAAAAATTAAGATTTTTTTAAGGAAGATTAACATTTTTTTATATTTTTGACACAGTTAAGAAAATGGCTACTAAAAGTTTCAAAATCGATTAAATACACAATTAAGAAGCGAGTTGAAAAGTTAAACGCATGACAGGAATTACTTCTATCCAACATAATTATTTCCGATGAGCTGTGGGATCGAAAGGCGGTGACGAGTTTTTCTGCCTCTCACAGCTACTTTGGACTGACCCAATGTTATTTCTGCGATGGGTTGGGTCCCTTTAGTATGGCTTTCCTTTCCCTTTCCTCTCCTCTAATGTCGGCTTCGATGAGCCCGAGTCACTCGTGGAAAGTGAAATAGGTTTTTTGTTGCCATTTTGGACACCGATCACATTAGGAAAGAAAATGAAATAAAGGCCCACCCCTGAATTCCATTGAAACATTATCCGCTATTGCTATATTGCTGCTACAGTTGCTCTTCAAGGAATACGGGGGTCTATGTCTTATATCGAGTGTAGATTCACATTTTAAATGAATGCAGATTTTAATACACTCAAATTTATTTTATTTCACCGACACGTCACCATTCCCAGACATAGGTGGTGATTCATTTAATATTATTGGTTATTAATGTAGTAATGCAATTGTGCATTCGAAAATAGCTCATCCCCTTTTTGTATCTTGAATGTATTTTTAATACCATTTATGAGTATAAAGAGATAAAACTCGTATTTCCATCATTCTTTATTCTACGAATGAGTACGCATTTACTGGAACCAAATTAACATTTCTGAAGCAGAAAAATATGTTAGAGAGTGAGAGGAAAAATAGAAATGATAAACTCACCGTTGTAGCACAATAGATAAAAGGCTTACAATATTTTATAACTGCAAAGCCAATTGGAATTCAAGCGAAAAGATACTCTGTCAACAATGACAAAGATATTTTTGAAGTTTTCTTTGACACGAATAATTTTTCAATAATTGAAAAATAAACCTTTACCATATTTCTGAGCTTTTGTTAACAGAGACTCAAAACAAAAATGAACCAAAATGGAAAAGACGACTAGGCAAGAGAAGATACTCACTTATTGTAATTAATTGAAAACTATGAAAGATTTAAAAAAACTGAATACTACGAATAGATTTGTCAACGGATATTCGGAGAGCGTTCTAACTCAATCACTTAGATTCGCACACTTTTTCTCTATTCCTTTCTCCAAAGGGGGTGCGCACCTCCTCTTCCACAATGCACGTATTCATCCCTGCGTACTGCTCATAATTTCTGTACACTCCTTGCGTATGTACGCGGCGTAGAAATTAGCAGGGAGCGAGAGCGAGCAGTGGAGGCAATCTGACCTAAAGAGCGCGTGTGCTCTCAGTCTTAAGGATGAGTTTCCTGCGATGCGTGACCAATATTGGACGGGTACGGCGAGGGGTTACGACCAAAGAGGAAAGAGGGATATTTTAAAACGGAAATCGAGTGACAAGTAGGGAAGTGGCGATGATGAGAGAGATAGTTGATAAAGGCTAATGCACGCTGAATGTAATTGGTCCAGAACCCAACTGAGACTCCAATTCACCCATTGCTCAATAATGACTTAGTCTGCTAATTTCATTATATCAGTTAAATAATTTAATATCAATATAAAAAGAATTTATCTTCTCTTACGTTGGGCAATAAGAGCGCCTCGTCAGTTTGATGTTTTGTTTAAAACAAATTGTAGGATCGTGTCACAGACTTGATATTTGAGATGAATTTAAAAAAATATTTACAACAACGATGCATGGTAACCAAAAATTTGTATTAAAATAAATTGATACTTATAACCTCATCACTTATTCCACTATGGCTTTGTGCCTCGCCAAATCCATAAATTATTCTCTATTATATATATTCTCCTACTACACTTGCCATTGTGCTATTTGGTGGCTCGTGGCTCTAGAGTACAATTGCGTCATGGCTGGGAAACTAAAAAACTTTGAATTAAAAGATTAATATAAGCCCTCTTTTGTGCTGCCTAGAGTTTTTAAGATTCTTTGTAAACGGTCTCCCGTTTTCACGTATTTCCTTAACTACAAAGTTCTTAAGTTACGTTTTTATATTAAACAAACTGCCTCAAGAGACGTGTGAAGCCATATTTCAAAGAGGGGTGTTTGAGGAAAGGTTGAAGGGGTCATAGAGAGAAAGGGGAGTGCAAGGGGTTGGAAGAGTTGAGAGAGGATTTAGTTAGCGAGGGAGGGAGCGATCGGATTGGAATATGAGGAAGATACAGCGAAGGGTAGTAGTGATGGAAAGTAGTGGAAGTCAAATCTCTGTCGGGGGGGATTTAAACGAGAGGAAATTGAGTATGGTATGGAATAAAAAAAAATGGTATTTTTTGGAATATTTCATCCCCTAAGAAAAAAATCAATACTTTAGTGTCTGCAATAACAAAAACACAAAGAGAGAAAAAATATATACATAAAAAACAACGTATAGTCAATAGCTTTACCCTTATGAAACGCAAATCGAACGTAAAGATACGAATAGAAATATTATTTACATTATAAACAAGCAATAAATCCCAATCATTTAACTGGTATAAATTCTTTTATATGGTTACAGAAGAAAAAATAGAAGCAATAACATTTTCCCGATTACAATATAGAACCGTGGCTAAAAAACAATTTTTGATTATGATGCTATAGGTTAAATAGGAACCCGAGTAGTGCAAGTTATTTAAATGTACTATACATAATGTACAGACACGGCAAAAATAACTAAATAATATGCAAGGTATGTATTATTCTTAAGTACCATAAGAAACACTATCTTTACGACAAGCTGGAAAAAACTGAAAACAATACCATATAATTATTTAAAACATGAAGTGACATTGGAAATGAAAGGGAGGGATAGGGATGGGAAGGGACGCCCCGAGCAGAGTCGAAATAAAAGAGGAGAGGAAAAGGTGGTGGTGATAAAGGTATCGGTAAGGGTGCATTATGGTTGGGAAAAAAGATGAGGGAGAATTTACCGAAGAAGAGGCTGAGTTGAGACACCGCGATGTCAAGAGGAAGGATATATGGAACGATTTTTGTAGGAGAGGAAAGAGAGATGTAGTGAGAGGGGGATGTTGAGAAAAGTGGGGGTGCCGAACGAAAAAGGATTGAGAAGAGTAGGAGAAGGGAGCTTTGGGGGGGGTGGGTGGAAGAAGGGGTTGGGGGAAGAGCAAGTGGGGTAGCGGACGTTGGATGAAATTACGGGAAGGAAATAAAGGCATGGAAGGGTGTGTGGGAGAGAGGGTGAGAGGGGAGGCGTCCGTGGGAGACATTCGGCGTGGGTGTGGAGGACCTCCCCCTGGGCTACTGGAGCCGGAAAGGCGGGTGGGTGGGTGAAAGGAAGTGTTTTACTTTATTTGCTCCCAAAGCTTTGGTGACCTTCGCTCTAATTTACGGGAATCTGTGTGTAGAACGTAAGGGATGTTACACTGACCTTCTGTGTTCAGAAACTCTATGGTTAGATTAACCGTGAGGGTGGATGTTGTTATCCGGGAATTTATTTTTTTTCTTTTACTCCTTAATTGGCAATTTATTTAACTGTTATATAATTAACTGATAGCAGTTCAAGTTCATCACTAAGCAGAGGAATGATGCGGATGCTCTCCTTAAGTTATGTATTATGGTATCAATTTGTGAACCCCTTGTTGCTAACTTCATGAAAATGCTGATGAAAAAATTCTTTAAGATGTAAAATATAACAGAGCTCTATTCTTAAATCTTATAAGAATATATAGAGCAATGGGATATTTTTAGATAAGCAATATAATCAAATTTATCGCACAGTCATTTACTGCCAATCCCCTGAATTTTTTTCCAAACAACACCAACGTCAACAAACATTAGAAGACATCTTTGTGTCTTTTGATATTTTAAAAATCTTAATGGAGCACTTTCTTTAAAATACCTTTCATTATTATAGAACGGATAGAAGGGATAATTCTTGTCAAATGAATTGGGAAGTAAGTTTTGGAGTGCAATTGATGCTCTATAGAATGAGCAATGAATAGGTTGAAGTACTACCGTTAGTTATTTATAGGGTTGAAAAAATAAAGGGAAAATATTTTTTTAAATAAATGTGGACACTACAATTATTGCATAAAGAAAGACATTATTTATTGCATAAAGAAAGATATAAGATTTTAAAAGATATCCAAAGCTTTTATCAATGTGAACTATTAATATTTTTGTTCAAGTAAACTTGTAGAGCTATAAAGTACATTTAATAATTATTTATAGGAGATAAACCAAGAGAAACATGAGTAAACATTAGGATTAAATGTGTGATGGAAAACTTTTTACTGATCATACATACATCAGGTGTTACGCAGTAGCGTCGCTAACTCCCCGCCCAAAAATCTTCTAATTAAAAGTTTAAACTTTTATCTCTACAATGCGGAGCAGATGTTACCAGGAATGTGCTCGTTTGTGTAATCTAAGTTCGTGTCCGCGGAAATTTCACATGGCATATGACACTCGTAATTTACTCGCCCTAAAAGTTGCTTTTTTTTTACAGAGTTGTTAGCAACGAATGACGTAGCACAGAGCTCTTAAAATTCTTGCTAAAATTAAGAAAGCGTTCGTTGAAAATATTGTGTTCAAGAGGGATAGTTACTTTGATCACCGACTTCCACTACACTTCTTTCTATATCCCTGGTGTAACTTCCGGCTCCTCTCTTAGCAGGTGATATTCGTCTCGCTTTGAAAGTATGGGTAATCAATAACCTTTATGTCACTAACTGCAATTGGAAAACAAATAATCGGTGGTATATTCTCTTGATTTGGAGAGGCGTGCCATATTCATCAGTAGGTTCTTCATTTATCGGAAAATGGGAACGGCAGGAGTGTGCACCTGGGAACGAATTGATTTATTGGGAATCAATTGAATCTGCATCGTGAGTCAGGAAATGTTTTCCATTATCGCTCCCGTCGAGTAAAGTCGTTGATCATATTGTCTAAATTTAATTTCTTTCCTTTACACACTAAATGGAATTTGGAAGGGGAAGGAATTCTGCCTCGTGAATATAAACAGTTGTCTGATAGCAGAGGACAAACATAGCTAGATGCCGGCAGGGGCTAATTTTGATCCTCAGATAAGAAGAAAATGACACTGATGTTGGTTGATATAGAAAGAAATCGAGAATTTTTGGTTAAATAAATTGAAAGGTATGTATGGCTTGCGTATATGTCGAACAAATCCAATTAAAATGCACAATATGTCTCTTATTAAAAAACTAAAGACAAAAATTTAGTTGCCATGGTTATTCAACTAATAATAAAGTGGCATGGAATTTATTCTTCTCTTATAATATACCTGTTAAAATATGCATTGAGTTTCAACGAAGGGATACTATGGAAAACAGAGAGAATGTTGGTAATTAAAAATTTATAACGGCAATTAAAATTTATTCCTTAATAACAAGTTGAACTAATACAGTGGAACGAAATTCTTAATTTGTTCAGATATGCGGTGATTAATTTGTTCAAAAACATGTGTTTTTAATTTAACTTCTGCTTGACATAGGATAGGTATATTACACCTGAAGTTTTTCCACGTAGCATCAAACATTCCAATATGTTATCTGCCCTACCTAAATAACTCTAGGTTTCATTCATTAATCCTAGTTTTACTCTAAAATGATGGTATCATTTTTTTATTTGTTACACCTTCACAACTACGCTATATTCTTTTAAAGAGTTTTCCAATGTTTCCCTAACAAATAATATTTTCCCTTATTTTGCATTTCTCTTTCGAAGAAATTTCAATGAAATATCCAATTTGCTTCAAAGCTTCACCTTTTAATTAGTTGTCTATTAAACCTCATCCTTCTTCACCTTTCTTTCCTAGCTTTTTTATCATGTTTTCTTTAATCAATGGATCTGTCATTTATCATTAAAAATCTTTCTATCCATTTCCACAAACTTTTGTATCAGTTAATTTATTTTATTCATAGAGTTACATTTTTTTTTCTATTTCAACATGCCTTTCTATGTCACTCTCCTCCACCTCACTTCCATTTCACCCAATATCTGTACTGCATTCCAATCCCATTTCTATTTCTGTAGGCTGAAGGGAAAAATTAACAGGAAGTATTGAATTAAAATCTTATGGCTTACGAATATTGAAAATCTCAAACCATTTTCATCAAGTAGTTTTAAATAAGAAAAAAATAGAAAACTCCTCCACTGAATTCAATGATATTTAAGGAGCTGAAATATGACCTATTGGGACTAAAAAAAGCCATTGTACAAATCTTGGCACATTTTCGCAATATTTTTTATCGAATTCTACCTACGTGCCCAATTTAAACTTTCTAGCACCAATCGAAGGTCATTAATAGTATGTGAAATAAATCGAGAGTAGGGGATTATTATCTATCTATACATATTATAATGTTATTCAAAAAGCCTTGGTAGTAGTTGTGGATATCTCCATTTCCAATAGCTAATTACAATTGGAGTCATGTACGTAAATTATGTACGCCGTGTATGAAATTTATCTGAATTCCCATAGTTGATGTCTTTAGATATTGAACGAAGTAAGAAATAATATTTGTTGTGCTGTGTCAAGAAAAATTCATTGAAAAAGAGAAAAAGGAGCTTGTAGACTTCATATAAATTTAATTAAAGCAAAAGGGGAAAAATAATAGCAGGTGTAAAAAATCAATATATGGATATTATTTTAGAGGGAAGCCATCATAATGGAAAACATTTCGGAAAAGATATGTTTGCTAAATTTTTGCGTAATAAAAGAGATAATCTAATGACAGTGATTAGAAAAAAGAGGTATTTACTGAATGCACTTATTTTAAAAGTATTATAGATGTTTGACAAAAGGGAAAATACAAATAAATTCTAAATTACAGGCAGCCAATGTAATTCCGATTAAAGCTTTATTTATGCAAATTCAATAATGAATATTAAAGTTGTGCCTGCATTGGACATATTGAAACTAATACCACGAATTATATTTAATGTGTTTTTTTATGAATTTAAATAGATACACGGATTTATGTTTGCTATCAGTACAAATCATTTGAAAATGGCATTTATATTCTTCATTTCTAAATTCATCTCCGCCAATAAATTCTTAAGTTATTAATAATACGTTTAACTGTAGTATTAGAGCAGGTAGAGGTGTGTGAAATAAGGTTTTTAATGGATGATATGACTTTATTAATAAGATGAATATTTCATAAATGTAGAATCTGGATTAAACTACTCTTTATCTAGCGATCACTTGCTAAAAGTATTCAGCATATCATTCCACACAAAGGTAGAAGTTTGGCAATGAATTTCCTATGAAAGAATCATGGATTTGACTTTGATGGGCTTGGAATTTCACTTAAATAAGAGGTATCTCTATCGCTGAGAAAAACATCCTCCACTGGGATTAGTTGCCAGTTCCTAAAAATTAGTAGTTTCTACAATATCATCCTTGGTCTTCTTCTGTTCCGTTATTATTTCATTGAATTAAACAAGATACTATAAAATGTAAAATAATAGCAACATTATTTTATTCACCATTAAAAATGTAAGTGATTGCCCAAACAAGTGGTATTCACCTGGAGAGGTCATAAAAATGGAACTGAATTTCAAACCTTTTCGGACAGTCATATGAAACCAGTTCTTCATTTTTTCTGCTTAAAATGAAATGCTATCAAACCACTCCATAGTGCTTTTTGACTTAAGAAAAACATTAATTTTACATCGGGGTTAGCTTAGAGAAAAATGCTACATATAACGCTAAAGCAGACATGTCTGTCATAAACAGCTCGGCCACTGCTGATCAACAGAACCGTAAGACGGAGGAAATGGGATCAGAGGAGAAGGGGATATACCTAAAGTAAATAAAGAGAGGTTAAAAAAATGTGAATGCCTTTCAGCTGTAGGAATGAACTGTCGTAGCTATTACAATCAATGGCAGTGGTCTCAATAAGGGTTCATAATTTTACCGCCGATTTTGGGAAGACTGGTGGTAGAACTATATTTTTCGACTGAAAAAAAAATGTGATATTTTACTCTCACTCAACCATGATTAAGGTGATACGTCATCCTTTCAACGAACGCGTGCGCTTCTCATCGAACGCTGCACGGGACCCTTTAAGTTTGTGAAGAAAACATCTGAAGAAAAAACGGCAACCACGCACGGAAAGTGACGGTAGCCTCATTTTATTCCGATCCCATCTCCTGCTTTACCTTCGCTTCTCCTCCCATGCGACCCCCTGCTATCCCTCTCCACACCCTCGTGACCTTCCTGCGCACCCCTCGCCCTTCAAATCCCGCCCTCCTTCATACGCCCTGCACTCTCACCTCACCCTC
>LYUA01001687.1:100937-111254 GCA_002093875.1 Calopteryx splendens | reverse complement strand
CCCCCCCCCCCCCCCATCTCCGGCTTCCTCCCCATCCGCTCCCAGGCATTAACCCTTATCAGTCATCGACCGTTGATTTCCGCCCAATTAGCATACACCACCCTTTCATTCTCTCCGTCGTTCCACCCGGCACTCTCTCTCTCTCTCTCTCTTTCCTTATCCCCCTCCCCTATAATCATCCCTCCTCTCACTCCCTACACCACCGAAAGGGCGAGTCTTCCGGCTCCCTCTCCCATTCCAACCCCGCCTCTCTCATCACAACGTCTCTCGATTCCTTTTTCCCCGTCATCGCCGGATCTAGGAGCCGTCCAAAGTACCTCGCTAGGCGTTTTCAGGCCATATTTAGACCTATCTCCAAAGGCAGAAAAGCGTAACTGCGAGCGATTCCAAGAACTCGTCGGATGATCGTCACTGCCCTCTCGTTCACACGAGATTCAAGGTATTCACGGAGAGTTCGCACAATCCTACGCTTCGAAATATGTTCAGAGCACTGAACAGAGTTAGGTTGGGGATTTTTTTGCATACAGCAATAAATTGGGTATGCATGGCAAATTCTATATGGTTATGTGTGGATTAGTAGCATTTAGGCATATGAGTAATTGGGCAGGTTAATTTATAATCCAATGGGTTTTTGTGAAGCCAAGCTTAATTTAGTCCTCTGGCACAGGAAGATAGTAAAGGAGTCAAAAATTAGTCTCGACAGTAACGATTGTCAAGTTACAAAGGCTATGCGCTTCCATCTTTCTTTATACTATATTATGCAACATAATGGGATGCCAATCCACACACTGAAATTTTCACTGTAAATGTTTTGGTCAAAAATAAGTTATTTATGGCCCCATCATATGGTTATTTGACTTAATGGGGATAGAAGTTGACTAGCCGTCTATGTGAACTTTTTCCTTGCATACGTCACGTCGGTAGTGTACCATTTTACCTCATGAATAATAGCTTGTACTCCAAGAAATACCCCACGTGCAATTAAGACCTGGATATTCTCTTTTTCGATTTCATCATCGTTACGACGGCATTTCAGTCGTTATGGCAGCCACTTACTAGTATTTCACTACACTACCTAACATTAGCGAACAAATCAGACTGTATTTCTGAGAAAAAAATTTGGGAGCTTAAACTTTGACGGTAATTTTAAGTCATTGAGGGCATTATCACTAGGTGTCAGACGTTTATCTAGCTAAACAACTCCTCCGCAAGCAATGCTTCCTTCACGTCCTAGACTGATATGCCATATCCAACGACAACGAGGTCAAATATTTATTTAGGGCAGTACTGAAGAAATGAGAGCTAGCCGATTGGAGTCATTTATTACGGAAGGCATGCCACATTTCACATCATATTGCGTCATGCCTGAATGTTTCCTCATCATCTTCTTCACACAAATCGATCGGGTGATGTCTTAAGAAAATGCAAGGGTGTTCAAGCTACTCCTCTATCCTCGCCTGGATCGATTTTTTTAAATGTAAAACTTCAAGTTAAAATTTTATGAAATATATTTTTTCAGAAAATTATGCTTTAAGATTTTTTCAGCATACGTTATTTTTTTTGGAAATTGTTAGACATCGTAAGACCTTTCTAATAATTTATGCTGAGTGTTTAACGAGTTTTAGAGTGTATTAAATGGTGATTGTAGTAGATTTGAACATGGTTCGCATTTTGACGTACTTTGTTTTTAGATTTTCCAACGATTATTTTTTTCCTACAATAAGGTAATAGATATTCTTCAACTAGCTAACAGTGTATGTTCGACAGATGTAGTCAAAATAGGTGTAGACCATTGTGAGCGTACATAGGCGGTACATAATGCTCAAGTCAAGCACCATGAGCGCCGAGGTGACCTCCCGCAATTTGTCTCTTAAGTCCAAGACGTTTCCGACCAAGAACGAAATAAGTATTTTTTATGAAAGAACGTCTTTCAGTTCAATTATCTGAAAATTCCATCCACTGATCTCGGGAACTTGGCTCTTCGCTGCCTGAAACCCCTCTACAATTAATCTCTCCCCTCCATCCAATCTAGCGACTTCAACCCCCCCCCCCCCACTTTCCTTCCCTTCACTCACTTCCCCTATACCCAACCCCCCCTCCTTTCCATTATCCCTCCAAATCCAGCCCCTCCCCAAAAAGGGCCGACGGACGCTATGGATCCCGTCTGGTAAACAAAAATGATTATGCTCTCCCCGACGAACTTCCCTCCGCCGAAACGCCGGACGAACGGGAGAGAGGGTCGGGAAGGAATAGGTAAGGAAAAGGTAAGGAAAAGAAGGAGGTGTTGCATGTTGTTGGAGGGACTTAAAAACCTCCACAGATACATTAATCGGCGGGTCGTTTATGGGTCAAGTGAGGGGCTCAGGCACTCCCGCGCCCCTAGTAATCATTTTGATCGCCTATTTCTCTTCGCTACGTGGACGGGAGAGATCTATCGTTTCCCACGAACTAAATAATATTTTAATTAGGCTGCCTTTCCCGCGACAGAATACCCAGTCGTCTGGTCAATATATACGAATCATTAACCACGAGTAATTCATCTCATAAAAAAAGTGTCATCCATTAAAATAAGTACTTTGATGGCAAGTGGAATTTTAGTGGTAGAGGAAACTCGACGTAATAAAACACGAGTAGCACCCACTGCTACGAAGGAATGTGGAGCAAGACAGATGCAACAAACTACATATATGCTTCAAGAGAAACAATGCATCAATGGCCAATATTATTGGCCATTGATGCCTTGTTTCTTTTGATTTTTCCACGTGGCCAACCTAGAGGTCCCTTGTAGCACGTACATTAATGCTTTTTAAATAAAGTGAAAACAGTCTCATATGGTTTTTTAAAATTCAGGGATGTCACAAATACCTTAAATACCTGATTTCCCATACTCTTTTACTCATCCTAAGAAAAGGACGACTAAAGCAAAAAAATTATCTGACTATTGAAATTTGATTATTCTCTTTCAATCAATATTCATTTAGTCTTCCATGATTCGCCATTTTCATTTTAATAATTTACTATTTTTTAATTTGAATGTTTTACTGAAAGTCCAAATACCTTTCCTAGGAAAATGTTAAATCCGGATAGAATATGCAGTCTTAGAAGTTCGATTGATCATTGATGCGCTAAGATAAACTTGGGTAAGAAGCTCCATTTTCATTACAGCGCTAAAAACCAATAAAGTTCACAATATAAATATTTATTGAGAATAATAGGGGTGTATTACTATTGATGGAGCTGGGTTAATATATTATTATTTATTGTTTATTCGAAGGTAGCAAAATGAACTGGAATTCTAAGATTGGGTTTTCTTTAAAAAAAGCTTGTACAACAAAACAAGTAAATAAACTAATCGCCCATAACTTTGAATATTTACCAACACATGGACTGATAAGTGTGAATAACTGCTCTTCGATATATATGAACATTATAATTTCAGCATAAAAGTGACGGTATTCAAAGGAGTACTCGTGATATACTCAGCGAAGCTCTTCCTTGAACTAAGTGGAAGGTCCACTGCAGGATAATAAATGTGAACAAATGGGGATTTCAAGTATTAAGAAAATATTTGATTAAACGCGTGAAATAATTATTTTTATTTAAACATTCGAAAGTGTACTCATGAATGTAAGCACCTGAATGATTTTCCTCATATCCAAAGGCGCTGATGGCAGTTATGTGGGCCGCTAAATGTTTTCTCTAAATTTCTGTATTATTTCCATTTCTGTATTATAATTGATAAATATACTCGTGGAATCCAATATTAAATAGTCATTGTTTTGATATCATGTGAATTTTAGACAAAACATCACAACTTTTTAAGCATTTCACAAATGTTTTAACAATTAGAGTAACACCTTGTGGCATATTTGTGCAAGCGTGTGCACAAATATGCCACCATTTGCACTATACATGTTTATGCAATTATTAAATGGCATTTCGATTGAAAAATATATTGCGAAGGAAGAATAAATGTTCAATGAAAAATATACAAGGAGAAACACCTAGTTAATGCCTACGGCAGTACGATATTTATTTTCCAATTTTGACGGTTAATTTGAAATAAGTTTCAAAGTGGAGAAAATACATCGCTATGATTAATATTTTTGAATAAATCGAGTAATATTATACATATCAAGCAATCTAGACCATATTAAAACATCAAGTAATGTCAATTTTATTTATTCATATTACTCGACAAATCCACTATGCCTAATATAACAATGATATTTTACGAACATAACATGAATATAAAATAATGAGTTGGTGATCTTTTATAAAAAAACCATCAAAATAGTAGGCACTAGGAATTTTCATGGCATGGGTATCTATAAAAAAATATCTTGGAAACTGAATAACCGAAAAAAAATTCATTTCAAACGTACCCACAACAATAAAGTTCATTTCAAGTCACAAAATATCAAAGATTTTGAAGGATTACTATCGGGGAATTGGCACGAGTTGAATTTCAAAAACGATGATAATGACCGCTCCGGCACTACATGAGTTAAACATTGTGCCTCTGCAATTATACGCTTCGTATGGTCGAATAATTACATTTTCGAAGTGGTAAAAAACTTTCAATTACCAGGATGAATTCCATTCCATTTTGAACTCCGCAAATTAGTTTTTGATTTTCGTTCAACAACTTCTTTATTATTTAGTGATTTCTAAGTGCAAATAAATGCATCATTGTCATCATTTAATTTAACCTATTTTGAGTACTATCATCGTACTTTTGGAATGTGCCAAAATCACTGGTTATTATTTTTTTCCACAAATCTGCATTTTACTATAAAACTCAATCAGTCAATCCAGGAACAGACGGAGCTCTAGAACACCAGAAATATCATCGACGGAAAAAGTATAATTACAAGAGATAGTGATTTCGCTTCGATGAAAAACCTATTAAGTACCGCAGAAGAATTGGACCCGGGAATGTCCGTACTTTACTATAAATCGCGTAACTTGAAAACATGACAAATAGATGATTTAAATTGAACTAGATATTTTAGGGATATGTGAAATAAGGTGGCCCAAAAACGGTGATTTTTGAAGTGGAGATTATTGGACGAACAACTCAGAAACCATAGAAAACAAACCTGGTTAAGGAGGGGATAGAGTAGTGCTGAATAAGTAGATGGTAAGGAAAACAAAAATGGTACGTGCAATAGAGTGGAAGAACGAATCTAAATAGACATAAATTCTACGGGAACTGTGATAACACAGACATGTATGTTTACATAGAATCATCGGGATGGAGGCCGAAATTAGAAGGTAGAAGACTTGAAAAAGCTCAGGAGTGCAAGTACATTCATTGGAAGTAAAATCAATTTGGTCAGTGTAAAAGATCTAATTGGTAGGATGAGTCAGGCCAAGGTGGCTTTTATAAAATAAGAAGGAAAGGCTTCTCACTTAAAGCATCAAATTGAGCAATGGGGACTCTTGGCTCGGATGAAATAAGGATAATAGAGGCCTTTGAGATGCGGTTCTACCAGAAAATCCTCAAGACATCGTGGGTAGATAGGATAACAAAGAAGAGGCACTACGGAGAGTGGAGGAAGTGCCGTGTCTGTGGAAAATTTTTAGTAAGACAAGATACTCCTGTTTAGGCCACATCTTAAGACATGAGGAACTATTACCAACGGTTTTGGAGGTAGACCCAGAAAGGAATACACAGAACAAATTGTAGAGAAGATGGGCTGTCATTCCTACTTGGAGTTGAAGAGATGGTCGCAAGATCTGGAGAAGTGAAGGAGAAAAACTACTGCTGCCAATCAATCTAAGGTTTGTTGACTAAGGAAGAGTAAGGTACATAATTAATGAATTTTTGTATCTATTTTTTATTCATGAGCTCTCTTCTCTAACATGGTGAGGAGAGAGTTAGATTTTTGGAATGAGCATAAAGCATTTGAAAATAAATAGAAACTTTTATTATATTTTATATTTTTTAAAGATTTTATGTCAATATTTTTTTTCTAGAGAGAGCAAATATATATACCCACGTATAACCAAATAAGACAAAACATTTTAAAATGGTTTGTAGCTGATTACACTTTCAAGAAATATTAATTAGGTCTTCAAAACATTTTACCTTCGAGTATTGGAGGATTTGGAAGACAGAATTAGCGATTGTGTAAATGTACAAATAAAACATCTGGATACCTTATTTATATATAAGGTATAGATTAAATAAATTTAAATATATTACTTTTGATGAAGTAATTGCAGTTTAACTTCCGATTCCACCTCAAGAATTGTATCCATAAAAATATATTAATTTAACTTACAGTAGTTTTTCTCCTTCCCTTCTCCAGATCTTGCGACCATCTCTACAACTCCAAGTAGGAATGACAGCCCATATTCTCTACAATTTGTTCTGTGTATTCCTTTCTGGGTCTACCTCTTCCATAAGTCATGCAAGTTAATGCAATTTTATAAAGCTTTGAAAACAGTGCTGCACATATAGGACTGTTTTGAACTCACATGAATCATTTTAGCAATGGAGTCATTAAAAGTTTCCACCATAATTTTTTACGAATATGGATGGGATTGATTAAATTTCATTTCCCAAAATATATTTTAAAATTAGTTTCTTTCTTAGCTTTCGTGTCAAATACCATACGCAGACTTTTCATTTAAAATGGAAAATAGATTTGCTGCATTTAATGATGGAAATTTTGTTTATTATGATTGAGTTCAACAGATCACTCATACATTAACGCCTCCAATTATAGAAAATCAAATAATGTGTTTTATTTTCCATTAAAGTATCCACTACCGCTCGAGAATCGTTATTCGACGCATTCGTCTGACAGAGTATAGGGAGTCTTTAAATTTCCTAACAAAAAACATTTTTTAAATCGACCCTAGGGAAATCAGAAGTTGTCTAATTTTAATAAAAAAAGCTATTAAATAGCTTTTCAATTAATTTCTTGTGCCTGGCAATTAAAATAAAAAATATCCGTAAAGAGAATTTTCAATAAATTCACATTCAATTATAACGTAATTCGTTCCCCAAAAATATTTATATATCCTTTGCTTCCAATTATTAAAATTCAAAATACAATTGAAAATAAGTTCAGAAACAAATGATCCACTACAAAAAGAATTTAGAAATTTCTTTTCTGTAAACTTCTGTTTTACAAAATTCAACAAAAATTAAAATTTTGATATGTCATATTTATGTGTTACATGCTTAAGGATAACTTATTTAAATGTTTAAGATATTATTGATCATGATATTTAAAACTCCAAAATTTGTAATTAATTCGGCTGAATATACAATCGTAAATTAGTCGATTCAACCTGAATTTTTATTGAAAATAACGGAGCTGTTTAATGCAAAAAGCGAGATTTTTTTATTTTGAATTTAAGAATTAGTACTAATATCATTTGCATATTGAGGTTCTTTCCTTCTGGGGTTTTAAAATTACCGTCCCTCACATTAAGTTTTAACAATAATAATAGATTTAAAAATGCGTAGATAATGGCACGCGATGTTTTTAATGAAAAAACTACTTATTAAATCTTGTGAAATGAAAAAATATTTTTATGAAATGCATATTGCAGCATGAATAACTAGACTTAATGAAAACATTTCAAACAATAGTTTGGTGACCAGATTTATATTATTAACCTTATTTTGATCTTAATTTTAACAGCAGCTAGCAAGCACTACTTCCTTTTTTTTCTTTAGCTTAACAAGATATTTCAAGATCCATTCCAAGTGTTAACTCCTTTTATGAATATTCTTTTTTTTACTATATTTCTGCCAGAGAAATAAATTTCTAGTCTTATCCATTGGTGTCACTTATTTCAATTTCAGGGATAACTTAGGAGGAGGGAGTTGGAAGTCACGGATTGTAACATCTTTATAATCGAAATATAGTGAGAATTTGAGAAAAAATGAACACCAACATATTATGTTCAGAAATACAGAGGATTTAAAGGGATACTTCAGCGATTTTTCCACACTGTCTCAATTCAACCGTTTTCTTTTCCCTCCTACCGTTATGACCGCCAAAGAAAACCCAGAAGCATATTTCAAAGTAAAATCCTCATGACCCGAAATTTGATGTGTAATTAAAACTTCTTTAAATTTTCAAGTGGAATGAAACCCCCTTTGCCCAAAATCTTTTACTAAGGCACTTTGGGCCGTTTTATCTTTTTGATATTTATATGCTCTAATCTCGTTGCGCAGGGTCTTAATTTAAAACTGAACATCAAGGGCCTTCTCTGATTATATTTTCCATGCACTGCAAGACCTACCCTCCACGATCCATCGAATTTCTGATGGAAGGGTGTGAAAGAGCGGCGTTTTTGGGAAAGCTTAAAAGTAATTGGCGAAAGTTTTCGTGATCATATGCAAATAATTTACTGATATATGCATTAATATTTATCTCACGCCCGAACCATAAAATCCTTAAGCTCGTGCAGAAAGCGGGGGCTCCTGCCATTCCTCGCACGCTCGTTACCGGCGCCCTTGGAGTCGACGCGTCTTAAATTGACTTTTCATAAGCAAAAATTTCAAATGCTAATACTCGTTAGCATGGCACGCCGCATTTAGATTTTCACTAACGCCACTGGGCGCCAACACACCCAGTTTCATAAACGGACACTAAAGTAAAAGGACAGAAGTCTCTGTACCCTATGACCTGAAACTTATTTGCTAGCAGCAGTGCTGGTGACAGTTGAGTGATCGCGAAAGCTAAGGTGGCCTTTCCTCCACCTATGCAGGACTTGGGTGTTTGTGATTGGTCTCGTCGTCATTACGTAATTTTTTTAAATTTTGATGTTATAAGAGGCTAGTTGGCTGATTTCGGATGTGAGTTAAATAAATTAATTACTCGGTTGATCAGGTATTGGGGAAAAATGCGCGTGACCACGTACGGGTCGACGCAGGAATATTTCAACATACGATAAAAATGCAAAAAGGCCACTGTGATGATGAACGGGAGTCGAGAGTCTTTATTCGCATCCCTCTCCAATCAATAGTTTACCCCTTAACCAGAGTAAAATTTCAGCACAAATCGCTGACCGTTTACGGACACAATTCTAAAAAATCAATTTCCTTCCATCGCCATGGCGTTCGGCTTAAGAATGCCCGTTCATGAAACAGTGCGTGAAGGGCGGTTACGTAACGTCTGGTCATGAAGTTTCGCATTGACGAGATGTCGAGGTTGTGTTGGGGTCTCTTGGTGGAAAGCCATTTTACGAGACGTGGATTTCCACCAAGCAGCTGATCGTGCTGTCCGTACGAGCGGTCGTGGAAATCATTCGAACTCGCTTTCTTTTGTTTTATTCAGAAACTACTCGAGCGCCTCTCAATCGGATCAAACGTGACGGGGGTGAATTATAAGCATAAACACATTAGGTGTGCATAAATGCGCATGTTTCATTCAATCATTCTTCAATGTCAATCTGCAATGGTACGTCTTTCACCGTCGTCAGTCATCTTGGTGAAATAAAATAGTGTGAGAGAAATGAATTAACTACCGCCGTGGACGAATTCCACTGCATAAGAATGATTCTTTGGGTGTCGTCGTCAAACTTTTAAATTTTCCTCGCCTTCCGAATTAGTATTAAACGGCGAGAGGACGAATGAGATGCCACAAATGTAAATAAATAAATATTTTTTTCTTTTTCGCTCTCTCTCATTGAAAGTTAACTAAATTGTACACCCTCCGTACCATTTTGCGAGAAAGGTAATAGTTTAGTAACCTTTGAAACTCGTTCGCGGGATATTATGTCCTTAACTTATTTGAAAAAGGATAGCGTATCAAAGTAATTTAGAACCAGTGCTGCTGGAAAAGCATATGCTCCGCAAAAAAAGGAAGCAAACTCCTAGTAATTAATTCTCCGGATACAAGGGTTAAATACTACACGGTTCATAAAGAGTTTAAAGGTGTGGGTACCGCATAAAAATATGAGTGTGCATCGAGAATGCGTAAAATACACACTCATGTTAGAAAATTACCAATTATTTTTATTCGAAACGAAATGATGGGGACTCAGCGCTCAGTTGAAGAATAACAAACAATGACATGGAAACTCATCTTTCGGTGCTGGGATTAAAACCTATGGGATTCGGATTGGGTGTTATTATAGGGAACAATATTTACTTTTGAATGAAAATGGTGATGTAATTTTAAGAACGGATAAGTGGCATGATAATCAGTCAATTATTCGGACCCCAATGTTTAAGGCACGCACTGTTAACACAATTTGGGGGAAAAGATGGAAAAGCCAATTCAATTGACTTGACTCGACATATATATATATATATATATATATATATATATATATATATATATA